>OENT01000042.1:0-65048 GCA_900239685.1 Rotaria macrura
TTCGGGGATCAATTTTTGAGTTAATGACGAAAAACGAGATTTTTGTTTATACGTTTTAACCTTCAAAATTCACTCAAAATCTGATAAGTTCGGTACAAAAATATTCGTCGCGATGTTCTCTTTTCGTTGATGTAAAATTCAATAGGGTTTGTCAGAGAAAATACCAAAGGGCCGATTCGTGGTCTTATGCGCCCCCGTCCTTTCATTGTTTTTCTTACTTAAAGCATATGTTAGTCAGTTGGGTGTTTTTTCCGGATGAAGAAGGATGGTAAATCGGATGCGTCGAAGATTAGTCATTTCCGTGTAGAAATTATAATTTTAAACAATTATATAAATAGTGTTTATCAGTTCAGCGGGTGTTGAGATTCTATCTGTTTCTTTTTGAAAAGTATACAAACTCAGATAATTTGTTAAAATAATACAATCAAAATTTATCTTCTCTGTTCTCACTTTCATTCGTAGATAAGATTAAATAAAAACAAAAATATAACTTACAAAGCGATGGTTTGATTCTCCTGAATCAGTAACACGGGACGTGGAAGCAGATCTTGCTTCTAGAAATAAAGCACATGTTAACGGTATTTTTCTGATGCGCAACACTTACTAAGTAATCCATCATTCATAGTTCCGTCTAATATAATAAACAATTCATGAAAAAAAAAACAAGTAAAGAACGAATTGAAATAATTTACTTCGATCGTGTTCTTGAACACAAGAATCCTAAGAAACAATAAATTTAGCTTTTGTTCTTTGAATGAAAAAAAATATATGAGATGTTAAATCTTACTCTTACTCTTATGGTATCTAAATCATAATCATCATAGGGACGCCAACGGTTATGATTTGATGTTGCACTTTGTGAAGGTACTAAGCCTAGTTAAAGTATAGTTTATTCAACAAACGCAAATTATTTTCAATATTAATGTTTACCATCTTCAATCAATGGAATTGTATTCGTATAAGATAAAATATATTTTTCTAACGAACGTAAACTCGTTACTAATTCAGTTAATTGCTATATAATAATTCAATAGGTTTGAAAAAACAATGAGAACACAATATTTTAATGCAATGTTTTTACCTGGCTAACATGAGATATGTAACTAGAAGTTGTCGTGATTTGTTCGCGTAATAAAGGTAGAACATTTTCGACACGATTTTGTTCATTTGGTGAATAGATCGAGCGATTCCATTGAAGTAACGATGTCAAATCATTCAATAATGACTGGAAAAGAAAAAAACAAGGGCGTACACTAATTTTGTCCTATCTCTTTTGAATCGATCTTTTCAAATCATGCAATAACAGAGACATTTTTATAATCGATTCTCAGTTATGACTGTCTGTAAATCAAGAACAGCATGGATTTAATTGAATAGAAAAAGAAGAATAACACAGATAATTGACTCAATATAGAATTTCATAATCGAATTTCAGTTACATATCATGTTTGTAATATTTCGAATCGATAGATGATGAATGAAGAGCGTGTCAATTGTACTGTTTGAGGAAAAAGTAAAGTTGATAATAATAGAGCTATGTTGCATATATACATATAAATTATATGTTCGCTTCATTTTCTCGAATATTTATCCATTCTATGAACTGCAAAAGAAGGATAAAATTTGTATCGTAAACAATCTTCTTTTCATTGAGTTAACGCTATGATAAAATTGAAAATGTCATTCTACATTTAGCGTGAGCACAATTTTTATTTCATATACAATTTTTCTGTTAACGCACTAGATGAAATAAGTTTTTCTTTTGTGTCAAATTACTTCCCCCTATTTCTTATTTTTATCCAATTAAATTGGTTTCAATGAAATCAATATGACTACATACATGAATTGAAAGTATCGTAACGTGCACTTTTGGTAGTTTTTCATTCGTAGAACTTTTGACGAGTTCTACATGTAACAGGTGGTGTGGAAAGCGAGATGTTTTACACTATTGCTATGATATCTCATCAACTAAAAGAGATGAAAACCTAACCTTTTTAGTGGTGAGCGTTCATTGCTACATCTATAAAACATTTTTAGAAAGTTATCAAAATCGACTGAATGAAACTGGACTTATAGACGTTTTTCTTTGCGAGACTCAATGGTACAGTAGGTTCTATTGACTAGAACATATATCAAGACTATGAACTACAAAAAAAGAAAAGTTATAGAAAACGATCGATTAACATCAATCATTCTATAGAAAGATTGCTATTTTTTACCCATGTTACATACTATATGCTTATATTTCGGCAAAAGTAAGCTTTAATTGTTCAAAAATTAATTTTTGAAGAAGTACAATATGATTATAAAAGAGACTACACATTGGAACAATTGAAAAAATTTGTGAATCTTCAACGATCATTCTCTCCCATGATGAATATTTTCATTTTAGAATGTTCCACTAATGTAGCCAGAACATTTTTCAAGGGAGGAGTGTGAAGATCAACATGTACTAAACTTATTTTCCAGTTAACATAATTTAATCAACCCATATGCCCCTTGTGGAATTTGTATTCATCAGAGGAGAATTGATCCCTCCCTCTGGATACCTCATTGCAATGTTGTAACATAACCTGTATTTTCATCTATTTACAACAACAGATTTCATTCTCGTCACTTTCAATGGAATCATGTTAAGAACATGTTTCACTTCCCAATACAGTCCCAACGGATACATCTTTCACTGTATTTTATTGTTGATCACATTACATACGTACATGATCAAGTAATCTGACACAAAAATTGACACCAATCAACTCTATTCACTATCTTCAGTTTGTGAAAATTTCCTCATGTATCTAACGTGTACATGTAACAGAAACGTTTCAGACATAAAAATCGATTCTAATCAAAAACAAACCTGATGTTGAAGTAATGTTGAAAGTTCATCTTGAAGTTGAACAGCTTTAAATAAAAATGAAATTTTAATAAAATAATTCTCTTCAAACTGTATATGACTTACCTAATCTATCATTGTACAATACTCGATCAATATCATTCTACAAATCGAAACAATAAACATGAAGAATATCCTTTGTTTCAGAATTACTTACACGTATAGATAGATCAGTATTGTCAAGATCTTTTTGTGAACTTAATTTTTGTATTATGTTAACTAAAGTTGAACGACGCTGTAAAAATGTTGTCTATGATAAAGAATCGATATGTTGATTGTGTGTGTTTTCTTTTCTAATTAAGATCATTTTTGATTATTTACAAACCTCACTTTTTATTGTTGACCGTTCAAACGATGATAAATCTTTAAGTAAATTTTGAAGATAAATTAATTTTTCATCCCATTTAGGTTTTAAATTTTGTAGTTGTTCAGAAATCTTTCGGCAATGATTGATAAATATTGATTGAGATGATTGACTTTATCGGATGAAAAAAAAATGAAGTAAAACTATCAAAACCTATTCATCTTTTTTGTTACTGTGTTCTTAATAGATTATTTCCATGGAATAGTTGATCAGTTATACGTTCATAATATGTTTGTAAATGATAAAGTAATTCAATATATCGTTTTATAACTCGTGCTGATTTTATTGTTGTTTCATGCTAACCGCAGAGAACTTTTACTAATAGAAAAATTTTCAAGTTTAAAACGAAATTGATACTTACATGTTCATGTTCTAAATATTGACTTTCACTCGTATTCGACATGACAGATACCGGTCGAGTTGATGACGCTAAAAGTAAGAGGACGTTTTTTTTTTCATTATCAAACATACGAATTGTCGTTTAAATATTTACGTATTTGACGACTGGATGATCCGGAGGAGGAATAAAACTAAGATACAGACAAAAACAAAATCTTACTAAATGAGTAAATAATGTTACTGACTCCATTTCGTTTATTGATTAATGGTGGAGATTGATTACTACTTTGTTGATCTCTGAAAAGAAAACATGACAGTGTGAAATGGGAAAACATAAGTCACTGTTGGAAATCAAACAAACCTTTCTAACATTCGATGTTGCCAAGCAAGGAGTTCTTGCTCTGTCTGTATTTTTCGATGATTCTTAGGATTCATTCGAGATCGATTCTTTGATATCATTTGTTGTGGAAATGAATCATCTGATGGATATTGATTCGATTGAACAGTTCGATGTGGTCCAAAAGTAAGACGATCAACAACAGAAAATTCGTTACCGTTGCGATGTCTTGTCAATGTAGGAGAGCGTAATTGAAAATTTTGAGAGGACAATGATGATGATGTATCAACAAGATGTTCATTATAATCTTTTGTTGTTCTTATGATTGTATGCTGAGCATTATTGTTGTTATTGTTTGATGTAAATGATGAGAGTGTCTGTTCATTTGTTGGGTGATTAACGTCAAAGCCCCATGAGCCTACTGTTGACGGCGAAAATTGATGAGTAAAATTATTGTTAATAATATTCGACGATGAAGGAGGTGATGGTGAACGTATATGATACCAATGTTTCTCATCATCATCATCATCATCGTCATCGATAACAAAATCACGATTTGAATTCATAAATCGATTCATATCGGATAAGTTTGTTTTTCGTGATCTGCAATCAAAAGAAAAAGACATAACACGGTGATTATGATGTTCAGCTCATCTACCTCTTTTGCATCATTTCCTTTTTGTTTTCAAAAAAAGAAAATTCTTCTCTTTTGGTTTTTTTTGTCTTGCTGTTACGTAGTCATCGACGAAGAATAAATTTTCATATTCAAAGCAATGCAACAAATCGACTAGAAAAGAATGGCATTGATGGTCATGCAGCTACCGATCGCGTATCGAACGACAAAAAAAAAAGAAAAGACTAGAAATTGAGAACGAAACAAAAAAAATGAAAGAAAGAATAGAACTTCAGTTCAATATTCGATTACACAAATTGACACACAGACAATGCAATAGCTGTGTAGCAGCATTCTGTTCTTCTTTTTCTCTTACATTTGCATACATTGAATCAAAGTGAGTTTGCATGAAGAAAGACATCACATGCAAATGTACATAAAATAATCTAACCGATTGTCCGTTCGAGTCAATATTTCAACATGAAAATCCATAGAAAGAATCAAATCAATCATTGTTTCACATCAATTCTGTAAAGAATTTGTTTTTGAAATTGCCGAGAAAGCCATTAGCTATTGATATTTATTTACAAATAAAATAAATCAAAACTTTCTTCATTAATTTAGAAGATGAAGTTAAAAAGTAGAGAAAACATTAAGGTTTCATCAATAGACATACAAATAATATGACAATGTTCGGCTTCTTCTTTTCTTTTCGATATGATGATTGCCTATTATCATCTAATGAGATTTATTTTAAACTTCATACGAATTGTTAAAATCGAATTTTAAACTTTCTCAGAATTCATCTGTTTAATCTTACGTATATATTAAAAATGAATGAATACAATGTAACAGATGGCTTTTGAATATACTGTCTCAATCGATAGGTATCCTATCTTCAACTTGTTGTCTGAATGGTAGTAGTCAATGTTCATTGTGACCTCCTATGTACGAAAGAAGAAGAAAACAAAACGTTAAGCTTCTTTTGTGTTCAATTAAATCTGATTGTAGTTAGCTCATGTTTCTTTTCATAGTCTTATCGATATTATATTTTGTACGGTAAATTTTCATATATCGAAAGAACGGAGATGATCTTTTTTCGAACAATGAAAAAGTTCATTAAGAAACTTTCTTATGTATCATCAAATCACAAAACATATTATTCCATTGAACATTGAAAAATGTAAATGATATTTAATAGAGTAGATAAATGCTCATGTCATAAATTCGATGTATTTACTGGCATTCATAAGAATTTATTCATATAATAACTCATAAAATCATACTTTTTTCGACGAGACCAGATTACTTCTTGAAGCAAAAAAAGAACCAAGAAGGTCTTCCCTATCCGAACATAATTAAAGAATCATAAATGTCTACACAATTTTTTTTTCTCGAACACTTATGCAGTACTTGCTATTTCGACATTATCGATTTTGTCAATAGACTCACACATAAATTAAAATGAACATTGTCCATTCTCGTCTCTGTTCTTGTGTGATTTTTAAATTACATTCATGTCTACACAAGTAGATGACATCGTCAGAAAACGAATTATCATATAATACTTGCAAAAGTCAAATAATCATACTAAAAACATTCATGGATATATACTGACTGAAAAGTATAGCATCTACTTGAAAGTTGACAATATAAAACTTTTCAAAAAAAAATCAACTTAAAAGTAAATTTACATATAAGTGTCGATGTAGTGTCTGTGTGTCTTTTACATCAAACATATATTTTTATGTGCCACCAAAAAGAAAAGAAAATGAATACAGATATCTAAACATATCAGTTCTACATGTAATAATTTTTTTTTTGCTTTGCCTGTATTTTATAACATACAGCAAAATGAACATTCCAATATTTTTTTTTAAATCGTTTCTATCTAAGAGACTTGTAGATACACATGAAAATTGAATTATTGCAAACGAAATAAGAAAAAAATAGATATGTATATATGTATATAGCGCTTATTGATTTAGTTTTTTGCAGCTAATTTTGATGGACCTTTGCGTCTTGTTGTTCGCGTTGGAGGTGATGATGATGATGCTGATGATGCCGATGCTGATCGTAGTTGAGGTTTTTCATATGGAAAATTTATATGAGATCGACTCGAGCCATTTGTTGTAGATTTGCGAGATTTCTTACTAATGACCGGTGATGAAGCTAAACATAAGATGATTCTTCTGTTAAGCAGATTTCAATAAGGTCTGTGAATATTGAGAAAAACGAACTCAAAAATTCGTCTACATTGATTATTTTATGACATAAATATATAGAATGAGATTCGTACTGTTCGAGTTCTGTGTGAAATATTATTTTACTAGAAGAATATTCTCTCTCTCACTCTCTTTCGTCATATCACAATAGATAAGATTGAACTTTATTGCACATCGTTTCCGTAGCCATGAACTTTCTGGAACGGAAAGATTTACTTACTTGAATTATTATGTCCGTTTTCTACAATTGAATTGTTTGCCTTTCTTTTCTGTGGTTTAGCATTAACTGAAACTTTGCGACGTTTATTTGGTAAATTTTGTTCTTTATTATCATCCATATTTTCATTTTCTCCTCCGCTTGTTCGTTTTCGTCTTGTTGTTTTTCCTGGTGTTATTATTGTTATACTCGATGCTGTTGTTGCTACTGCATTTGCTGCTGGTGATGCTATTGTTGTTGTTGTATCGTTATTTACCTCCAGATTATTGATTATTGTTCGTTTATTTGTTAGTGTATCACTAACTGTTGTTGTTGTTATTGGTTTAAGTTTAATATTGAAATCCTTTGGCAAATATGATAAATGATTGTAACGTGTCTTTTTGAAATACATCTCTGGTAATGGAACATTTGAACTAGCACGACATATCATTAGGGATGATGCACGTTGTGTTAAAATAACGTAAGCTAAATCAACAAGAACATGTAATTTTTTAATAGCATCTTTTCGTTCAACTTTTTCTTCTTTATCTAATACAATGGTTGCATCTTCCGATGATTTTATTGAACGTAATAGACCTTTATAGAACAAGCCGACTGTTGTATCACAACGTAATAGTAACGCATCTAGGAGAAATAATATATATTCAGTCATTGTATGTAACATTTCAATATCATCATATAGAATAAATGCTGGTGATTTCGATAGAAAGAAAAGAAAATATGTTAACGAATATTCTGGATATAATATATAATCGATTGGTTTATCATTATTTGTTGTTGAACTATTCGTATTGTCATCATCATTGTCATGATTAAAACCATTTGTTTGTTGATGATTATTTGTTGTTGTTGTTGTTGTATGAGCCGTTTTATACGATAGTAGAAGTTTAATATGTTCACGACGTGTATCAATGATTTGTAACATTAAACGACGAACTTGTTCACGATGTTCACGTTCAGGTTCTTTAGCAGCAAATGCTAACAATGCAAGTAATTCAATTGGACATACAGGATCACGTAAATGTTCAGCTAATTTACGATATGTTCGTTGACGAATAATCGATGATGGATCCTGGAAATAGAATTTAATAGTGAAAATTGAAATTAAAATAACATGACTTACTCGAAGAAGATTGATAATAATAAGAAAATCATCCGGTTTCATACGTGTATAAAAATATGGATTACATATTAATTTAAGTAAACATGATAAACCACATAGACGAATATAAACTATTTCACTTTCACTACAAAGATGAGAAGACAATATTTTCAAGTTTACAACACATCTTATTGGCTTAAATAGAAAAATTTTGGTATGAAAGTTTTATACGATTAACATCGTGACCATCTTAAGTTATATTGAGTGGAATATTTTCAACGAAATATTTGTAACTACCAATATCAAATACAGTTAATATTATTTCTAGTTGAAGAAAGTATCGTTATGTTAAACTTCCCTTTTCTCTCAAGCCGTCAACGTAAATGACGAAATTTAAGCATTGTTTAATTCGAATTGAAATTTTTCAAAACAATAGTAGACGAAGCTATTATAAAACTCAACTCATGAAAAATTGAAAATAGTATGTAATATGAGTTAAATATCTTCCAAGGTAATAATATGGCTCAAAGCAATATAGATGCTCATTTAACAAGATAGATAAAAAAACTACCAAAGATTTTCAGCATATGTACTATTGATAAAATTATTTTATCAATAGATCTTGTGATATGGTTTTTAGTTCTGGTTACTTCTAAACGATACCTTTGTATTATTAGTCGAATAATTTGCTTACCTCATTTCTCCTGTAAAATCTGTATCATTTTCAATACATTTCTTAATCAGTTTATATACAATTGTAAATAAACTCGTTGAATCTTCACGTAGACCTAACACCGCTCTCGTCATTGCTTTTACTAATTCACGCTAAATGAAAAATAAACATTATTTATTTCTAGATAAGAAAAATGTAAAGTATTATTACTTTCACACGAGCATCAGCTCCAATTTCTGGATCGGCATGAGGTTCATCGGGTAGAAGAGTAAAATGTCCATGAAAAAATGATGTCGTCATATTATTATCATCATCATCATCATCATCATTCGTTGGTTGTTTATCAACAATATATTTTGATATATTTGACAATATCCGTGTACCCATATCACCAAGAGCAAGTGGAGATATTTGAATCATATGACCAAGTAAAACAAGACGTGTTATAAATTGATCACTATCAAATTGATCATATTGTGTATCCTAAAGAAATGTTTCAAAAATTTTTTAATTATAATTAAAAGAGTCGTTTACATCAATCGTTTTTTGCAAGAGTTCATCTTTTTTATTGGAATTCAAAGCACATAGACAATATAGTGCACGTTTTGCAATTGGAGGATGAAGAGTTAAATAAGATGAAAGTTCAGAATTCAAAAGACTAAATTTATAAAAACGAAAACAAAAGTAAAAAAAACAACCGATCGTTACACAGATGTCTTTATTTGTTTTCTACGTTCAATACATACGTCATCATACTCTTTCGATTCAATTGTATGATTAATGGTGCACATGCTTCAATTGTACGGATAAGTATAGGTGCTAATAAAAAAAAAACAACAATACGAGATATAGTGTTTATTTCGATTTTAGAATACGAACCTAATTCAAGTACACGTTGTTTTAATAAATTACAAAGAAGTTCAAGTGATTCAGAAGAATTGAAAATAAATGGATTTTGAATAAAAACCTGTTAAATAGAAAAAATAAAATTCGTAAGATCAGTAGGAATGCCTCATGTTGTTTGATCTACCGAATGTCTACTTATTTTTGTAAGACACTAGAACATGACGACTTAGGAAATGTTGAAATTTTTTCTCTTTCGTCATTGAACAAATTATTCCGTAGTATGCAAAAGCAATGTCCCTTCCATGTCGATACGAGTTATGGAATAATAAAAAAATAAATGTGAAAACCTGGGACTTAAGTCTGAGAGTTATGTGTACTTCAAAAAGTGAATGAGACAAATCAGTCTTTCTAGAATGTGTGCACGGATGAAGTATCTCGGGAAACCTTTTTGGGAATCTTCAAAACTACTGATCATCTCAGACATATCTAGGCAATTTTGTTTCGGGATGCAGTTTTTGTTTATTTCGAGACCTTTTTTGGCGATGTTCTTTTAGAAAGCGCGATTTGGTTCAAAATTAATATCAGATTCGGAATCAGCGTTAAAAACTGAGTCACTTTACATAAGTTGTGGATAATTCTGAGAAAAAAAGTTTTTTTTGAAAAAATCCCTGTACCCCACCTCAGGGATGGTTTGGTGAAAAATGACAATTTTTTCGATAACTCAACCATTTCTTGCCGGATCCTTCTCATCTTCCAACTCGACCGAGATATTCATCAGACAATTCTGTGCACAAAATTTCAGCTCAATCGAATGTATTTGTAAAGAGTTATCGTGTTAACAGCCGGACACACTGACCGATTCTAGAGTGTACTCACTTTTTGAGTACACAAAAATAGCCTTTGAATCATTTTTATAACTTCCAATGGCATTTGGGAATTCGATGATCAATCTTGCTGCTTAGTTCTTTATTACTAGTAGACAATTTTATCGATTTAAATTTCACAGAAATGCTGAAACTTATTTATTAACTGTAAGAATAGAACGATGTACTTCGAAAAATTTGTTTTTTCTTTTCTTTTTCAAAGGCATAACAATGAACGTAGCTCATCCGATTTACGAATCGTGAGATAATAAGATTCCTTACAAACAATATTCTATATCATTTTTCTAATTCTATGCTTGCTGTATTGCGTCAAATCGTTCTACAAATAGGTCAGAACTTAGATAATTCCCACGTATGATATGATAAGAGAAACGTACTCGTATGGTTGAAATACTTGAGACTTAATCTAGACGTTGAAGGACGAAAACTTTATTTATTCTAGTACGAATCTAAAAAAATCTGTGCTGATAAAATTCTTATTCTCCTTGATTTCTATGTGTTATCATGGATTTCATCATCACATTTTCCTATTCTCTCAAAAAATAATTTTAAAAGAAAAAAAAAAACCTTGTCTACTGTATTTCTTGTTTGTTGCATGAAAATTTATGATCGTATTTTGAACGCGATCTTTATACATACCTTCAATAATTGATTAATATTTTCATAGTACGATGCTGGTTGTTCAGGTTCTGTAAGAAAAAGAAAAAAATCCGATTCATCTTACAACCTTGTTTTTCTTTTTTTATGATTCTATTTACCATTTGAAACTCGTTCGAATATCAATTTCAATAATTTACTAACAGTTTCTTGATCAAATAGAAGTGTTGAAATTTTTTCAAACATTGTTTTTATTAATCCGCACATTTTCGTATATTGTCCATGACCATTATTTTCTACGATTGTTGTTGTTATTGTTTGATCATCTGCTGTATTACCTGGAAAACGTTTTTGTTCTTTTGCTGCTTCTTCCAATAATGTTTGTCCTATACCATTCTAAATATAAAATGAAAAAAAAATTATCAAAATAATTTATTAATGTTGATTTTTCGTTCTGTCTATCGTACAGCTAATGCATAGGCTTCTTTTGATTTGATACCATCAGATATAGCCTGTTTAAATATTGACAATATGCTTGATTCATTTGTATTTGTTAATGATTGTTTATGATTTTTTATTGCGTAGACAGTCAACGCTTTAAGAACCGATTCATTTTTATCTGGATTTGGTAAACAACCTAATTACGCATAAATTCTTATTTTCATATATGAGATTAGAAAACGAAAAAAAGAGATTTCTCAATCAATATATATATGTATTAAACGTACGTAGAGCAATCACATGTATCAGACTAACAAGTTTTAATTCAATTAATTGTTTTTCATCATTGGAAATATTTGAATCAGCCATTTGAAGGCAAAAATCAATTAATTTAACTAATTGTCGACGAAATCTTTAAATGTAACATAAAATAACATATAAAGATATGAGAAAATTATTTTTCATTCATACATACAAGAATTTATTATGAATTATTTCACGAATAGCACTAAAATAGATGAATATATAAGTTTATAGTTTGCTCGTTCGAGAATCATGCAATCTTCGATATTATATAAATCGTTGATTTTAAAATATAACTTCATTTCAACTGATTCAAATGAAAACGAGGCTAAAACTAGTTCAAGATTATGGAACTCATTCTCTCAAGAGCATTTTTATCATTGCGTGGATCTATTTTGAGTGAAACGAAATTCCCTTAGCAGCATAATCAACTAATGGTTTTTCACTAGACTTTAGCTAGAAATAAATGTGAAAACTTCGGACTTATGTGTACTTCAAAACGTGAATGAGACAAATCAGTCATTCTAGAATGTGTGTACGGATGAAGTATCTTGGTAAACCTTTTTGGGAAACTCCAAAACTACTGATCATCTCAGACATATCTAGGCAAGGGGGAAACATCATGGTTTTTGGACTTTATAGTTTTCTAGATAAATGCAAGCTTGGAAAATCTAATGGAGAATATCAACAAATAGAAGGCCTGAAGGAGTCCCTAGGAGTACAAGAAAAACGCAGAGAAACTCATTGGTTAGATATGAAATTTTATTAACTGAAATCCCAGCCAAAATGAGCTTTTGGAACTGAAAAAGCTTCGCAAAATTCCAAAGTGACTGTGAGGATATTGAGTTGTTCTCGAATTCATGAAGAGCATCAAGGAGTAGCTAGGAATACGAAAAAAATTTAGAAAACTCCATTGCAACCAAGCGAAATTCTCAAAATTGTACAAAAAACAGTGAAAATGAGGCTCCCGGGAAATAATTCCACAAAGTTCAGTAACAGATGTGAAAATGTTTTATCTGCCACGAATCGACGAACAACACAAAGGAGTAGTTAGGAGTACAACAAAATTTGGACAAAATCAGAATCTACGCCAAAAGTTCATTACTACAAAAACGACGAAAAAGATGTTTCCCCCTTGTATCTAGGCAATTTTGTTTCGGGATGCAGTTTTTGTTTATTTCGAGACCTTTTTTGGCGATGTTCTTTTAGAAAGCTCGATTTGGTTCAAAATTAATATCAGATTCGGAATCAGCGTTAAAAACTGAGTCGATTTATATACATGGTGGATAATTCTGAGAAAAAAAGTTTTTTTTGAAAAAATCCCTGTACCCCACCTCAGGGATGGTTTGGTGAAAAATGACAATTTTTTCGATAACTCAACCATTTCTTGCCGGATCCTTCTCATCTTCCAACTCGACCGAGATATTCATCAGACAATTCTGTGCACAAAATTTCAGCTCAATCGAATGTATTTGTAAAGAGTTATCGTGTTAACGGCCGGCCGGCCGGACACACTGACCGATTCTAGAGTGTACTCACTTTTTGAGTACACAAAAAAGAGACGAAACTAAAGCTAATCTCATCTTCTGAATCAGCATTAAATACAATATTAACTTTAAACCTTTGAGTCCCGACTTTGGCTGCGAAAATACAGGTATCCGTAAAATTGTTTTTCAGGCGGAATACAGATGAAACAGCAAACGAGACTGAAGTAAATTGTATACGATATGAAAGCTCATTGAAAATGGAATTATTTTTCGAATTTCGGACATATTGTCGGGTACTTTCACGGATAGTCAATTAGAAAAACACAAAGCTCTCAGACAATCGTTGTATATCAGACTTTGTACAGATGTCTTCGATGATTATTTTGATAAGAAGACTTTTGCAATTTGATCAATAAATAATGATACTACGACTGAAATACGTCCTAGCTCTAGCAGCAGCAGACGGGGTTGTGTGAAAGTTTTCAGTATTTCGACCGAAGTAACGTTATCTATTGATCAAATTGAGAAATTCTCTCTACCAAAATGATCAGTGAAGAGAGCTCTACAAATTCGAATATCCAAAAGATTTTTTGAGAACTTTGTGTTCTTTTAGTTGATTGGCGAAACAACAGGCTGCATAGATACGTCGCGCCGAGAGCCAAATGTTTAATTCATTCTCCGTTTTTCTAGCTTGAATCCACTGAATAACTACCAGTTGATTGCATTTCTTAAGAAATAAATTCATCGTTCGTTTCATTGACATGGATGAGTAAACGAAAAAATCTCTAAGCGTCGAAGAATATGTCATCAAATGACATAAACAAAGGGAACCGTAAAATTGATTACAGAATTATCAAACAGTATTCAATCTTCAAAAAATCATGTCAAATTTTGCAAAGAAAAAAAAACAAAGATCTCATCTTCAACTTCGACTTTTCATTGATTGTCAATAAGATGAAGAAATAAAAATGAAAAACTTTATTACCGTTGAGCATTTTCATCTACATTGGAATACAAGGTCAATAAGACTTGTACTTTATCATCTGTATTCACATCCCATGGCATCAAATAAAATGTTAGAAGTCGTTCGGCCAATAATCTAAAATTTATGGAATATTTTTTTTTTCGTTGAAAATCATTCAAAGCAAATCTCACTTGTCTTGTGTAGTCTTTTGATAATACAAGTGAATTATACAATTAGCAACCCATTTCAATTGCTCTTGTATATCATTCGACCAATTCTGATTAGTACATTCTTTTTTATAGACATGTCCAAGATAATCTAATGCTTCTTTTCGAACTTCCCACTATGAAAAAAAGAAAACAAACCGCGAACAACGAATTTCAAAAAGTGTTTCTACTTCAAAATAATCAACATACAATTTTGTCTCGTGCACGTTCACATAAAATTTGTTTTATCTTATCACTTATATCCAATAGATTTGAACTTGTTATAGCACGTATTTGTGCCATAAGTTGCGATCGAATGTTTGTATCTGTTGAAAGACTTAATCGTACCATGACATCTAATTATTCGATATAAAACATAAGAAAAGATCGATATCAAATATTAAACCTTCAAGATCGGCTCGTAATTCAGGATGATTAACAAAATAACTTTTAAGATGTTTAATACACGTTGCTTGTATTTCTGATGTACCATTCTTAAATCTAAATACATAATTATATGAAAATTTCATGCTAGAATTCACATATATAGACTAATGATGATTCATCTATGGATTATTGATTGACTTTCCATCTCGTAATCTTACAAAGTAACTCAACTATGATATCTACTATTCTTTTCATTTATCATTTGCTAGATAATGACAAATGTGGTGTTTCCATTGAATCAAGATCTCTATTCGCATTATTTATCTATTATCAACGATAGTACGAACAAATATACAAGTCAAATCGATGGACAACATAAATAGCCGGCAAGATCGTTCATTCTATTGCTAAGAAATTCTTGATATTTGCTTAGTTTTCACTCCGAAAAATATTCAGCCAATGAGATACAGATCATTTTATTAATATACGTACTGATCAAGAAATGTATTCCATAATGTTTTATGTCGTTGTGCAAAATCATTATTAGGTGAGCTAGTTACATAGGCAACAATTTTAGCTGCATCACGGCGATGTTTTTCATTCGATACCTAAAATAAAATTCTTGTTGTTTTTTTTCTCATACGAAAAGAAAAATGATTCATTTTTTTTCTTCATACGGTTAAACGATGTTCAATTGTTGGTATAAGTTCGTCTACAATCGACTCCGATATATGACATAGTTCATCGAATACATAGTAAATTTTACTATGCAATTGTAATGATTCAGTATCTTCTGTTATTAGAACAGTTTTGAAATACTTCAAAAGAGAAGATCGATATATATATATCAATATGAAATTATTACAATAGCTTACTTCGGCTATAGCTGGTTTTAAATGTGATTCACCACGACGAATTATTGATTCTACTAGTTCATAACATTCTTCACGTAATTTCTGAAAGTAAAAACAAATAAAACTTGGAATATTTCCGGTATACTATTCATATTTTTTAAAATTCCATCAAACATTGGTAAATTTGCAGAAATGAAAAATACTTTGACACAATCTCAACGCCTTCCCAGATCGAACGATACGGACCGTAACATCATTAAAATAGGGCCGTATTTTTACAGTATACGACTGTGCTCAGAAATAGTACCGTATACGAAGTCGTATACTGTGAAAATACGGCCCTATTTTAATGATGTTACGGTCCGTAAGACTGCGTCCACTAAACGGTCCGTAACAGATATCCGTTTTGATTGACCTGGGTGGTTATTACCCAGCAGAATCATTCCAACAGCAGCACGATCCAATTTTATGTAATATTGTGATCCAATCATATCTTACTGTCGGAAGGCTTTGACTTAACTCTAGTGTTAGCTCCAGATACTAAATCGTGTCCAAATAATAAAATATGAATTTTTCATCGGACCTTGTGAGATCCGATAGGACTCATTCCCATGAGCATAGATAACTTAATGCCATGTTTGTATTAGAAAAAAATTGATTTTCCGCTCAGAAGTTTATTATGAAAGTATCCAATTTTCTTGTGTCTATCTATCTAACACTAGATTAATGATGAGTCGATATTCGTATTTTCGCATATAAAATATTCTTAAATAAAACTATGCTGTATGGATCAGCTAAGAGATATTGTTCGTCTCAACTGACAAAATTACACATGCGTTTGACAATTCTTCACATCTAATGTATATGTCAATTAATATTTTTTTTAACCTTCCATAGCAATAGAAAATGAGAATTTCCGATTGAAGTTAAGATTCTTCTTTTCATCTTACCTTCTCCGGGTCGATGATTCTCGTGAAAAGTAATTCTAATAATGAAAATGGTATCGATTCATATTCAGCCAACATAACCGTTACAATATCGATCATTAAATTTTTCAATTGATCTGTATGTTTTTTTCTATTAAAAATGTGAATGATATTTTTTATATGTAAGAACTAGTCGTAAGTAAACATACTGCACAGCATTGAACAAGTTATTCAATACAACTGTACTTATTTGACAACCACGATTGTCTTCAAGATTAACAGCAGGTATGAATGATTGGACCATACTTAAATTCTACAAGAAATGAATTTTTTTTTTGTTTTAAACTTTATTTATGCTGAGGAAACAAAAATGTTAGCTTACCTCGAGTAAATAATAACGTCGACTAAATAATGGATCATCGATTTTTTTCAATCCAATCAGTTGACGCGCAAGAAATAGAAACATGTTCTTGACAAGAAAATGAAAATAAATATTATTATTTCGTTGAATATCGTTTATTTACTAGTAATTTTTCTGGCGGAGCATCAGGCAAATTTGGTGCCCATATACGAATGACATCGGCGAGACAAATAGCAGCGTACAATTGTACATCAGGACGTTCATGTGAATAGAAAAAATCATCCAATAATGTTTTATAAAATGTAGTAAAATGATGTCGTTTATCATAATTCTGTGGTAACAATTGAAGAAGTCGTTGATTTTTCTAAATGAATGTTAACGATTCAATTAAAAAGAAAAGTTTTCTTCAAGAGAATGAAATTTAGTTTACTGTTAAATTATCAAGTAATTTATTTATTGGTAAACTTGGACTAACGCTTAGAATTTGTGATGGCAATACATCAGGTACCGTACCAGATGACGATGCCATTTTTAGGTATCTGAAAAAAAAACTGAGATTATGTATTCAACCAAAACATAATAAAAAAAAGGCTGCTTTGTTTCTACAATATGTTGTTTGTGATTGGTCACAGCTGAAAGTTATCTTTGATAGGTAGCGCTAGGTGTCGATGAATGATTTGTAAAGAAACAATATGACTTCGAGATACGAATACAACGTTCGATCAAGCAACGAATTAGAACTCTTGAAAGTCTACATCTCAACTCGTTTCTATTTGTATTGTGTAGTATTGTCGCGAAACAGCGGCAATTGGGGTCGGGTTCGATTCAGTGAAACCATGAAATAAAAAATATGCTTGAACTCCGTTGGGGAAAAACGACAATTTCCCAGGATTGAATGTTTGCGACTCTCTTCGATCGCGACACCCCTACTGTTATATGATTGAAGATAACACTAATCATATTGGAGATAGAACAGGTACTAATATATGACTTATGTTTAATTCTTTTTAGTTTCATAGCATCTTATTAGGAACGTTACAATAGTTTCTTCTTTAGTGCATGCTGATCTCAGATGATGTGTCGTAATCTGTGTGATTATATGGTCTTAGCTACTTGTGTAATGTTAACTTGCAAAATGATTCAGATGAAAAATTACTGAATCTCATTCGAAATGATTTCAACTATTGATAAACAACTCGTGTTATGTTGAAAGATGATAGTTATCGTAGCTATAACGAACGGATTCGTTTGATAGCAATTATACGTTGAACATGAAGGCAAGGAACTGTTCTTTTTTCAGGATGGAAAAGTAAAAGTTTGTTCATCTATCGAACGTGTAATAAATTATGTATGTGATTGAATAGAATAAATTCTTATATCGAATTTTAGAATTTGATTGTAAATTGCTACATCGAATAATTGAAGGTCGTGTATTACACGTTAAATAGACGTATCGTATTGATTCTCATCGTCTAAATTAACTAATTTAAAATCTAAGCCAATCCTAACCTTCAACAAATGATATATTTGTGTTTTTAATTATTTCAACTGAAATTCATGTACGTACACGTCAAACTTTTGTAAACTGTACGAAACCATTTTCCTTCATGGTTGGATGAAGCTTGCCGAGTTAGATGCGAAGAAAAAAATTGTATCACACTTATTCAAAAGTAATTTTAGAATATTTCGACGTTTTCGGTCTATTACTTCTCCATACTTAACAATAATAGTATCATGAATCAATCGTGAAATTGCTTTCGAATATGTGTACTATTCATTTTTTTCCAATGAAAATTATCAAGCTCTATTGAACCATGACGAAAAAAAGAAGGATGTGAAGGTTACCGAAATTGTTCTGCTTTAGGTGCATGAACCAAAAAAGCAACATGTGTAAATTCGAATATCTTGATTAATCAAAACGAAAACGTTTTTTAATCATGCAACTAGATATTATCTTTGATTGAAAGTTGTACTGTTTATCGTAATTATCAACAACGATCACAAATGATATCCATCATAACATGAGCATTGATTTTTCGTGTATTTATTTATCACATTGTTTGATAACATATGTTTCATCAGTATGATAATGTAGAATCATGATATGTTTTTTTTTATGCTTCATTTTCACAATCGGTCATTGCATGATTAAAATTACCTTTAGTTTATAAAAATTTAAATTATTCTCTATTGATTGTGAATATCAAATATAGATTTCAATAAAAAAACGTATCTAATGATCTTGTTTTAGTAAAATATCAAGGCAAGGTCATCGTATGGACCTGATAAAAAGCATTACAGAAAAACAAAAAGATTAGACAAATTTGTGTGTAGTTGAAGTCTACTTGTAATTTTTTATGCGGCATTAGAAAATATTTTTACAACATAGTAAATAAAATAATGATAGCGATGAGAATGAATTTAACTAGTTTTAATAGAATATTCGTTGCTTCTATTCATATCGAATAATGTCATTTTAGCTACGTACGAATAAGAATGTTGTTTTCATATTTTCATCACAAATTTGAAATTTAATCTACTGACATGTATCAGATTTATTTATCTTCGTACAGTCATGGTTGAGCATATAATACGTATGTTTATAGAATGAAACGAAATCAAATTTTAATCTTACGAGTGCTTGATTAATAAATTTTTTGCACGGATATTCGATAATGTCCAGTGAAATGGAGATTATTATCAGAAATTAGTGATGACTTCACTGTAGATTATTTCTAGAATTAAGGTTTGTTGCATCATGTTCTTTTGATGATTGAATATGATTACAAGTACAGATAGAACATATTTTTTTCGATTTCGATGTTTTTAGTATTCTAACGAACAAAAATATTCGTATCGTTTATTCTGTTTTGATATTTCAATGAATATTGATGAACGTATCGGTATCTGTGTGATGAATCAATGTAAACGGTTCATTTAGATTTTACTCGCTTGAAAAATGTTTATCTGAACATGTCATTAGAGAGACTTCTTATTACATTCATGGCTTCGTTGTAGGATTTGAGACAGACGTTCATCGGATCGAAGCACATTTTAATCATATGATTACCTACACATCACTAGCTAACACGAAACTCTATTGTGAAATGAGTAGTTCGATTCTATGATTGAGTTTTATCTCACGTTGGATGTTAAAGTTTATTAAAAATTATTCATCTTAATTTTCTAAAGTAGATCTTTTCTCTTGACAGTAGATATAGTTGAACGAATAAATCTATAAGAATATTCTATGTTAATTAGCATGTTTATTTTTCACGTTCATTAAACCATGGTATTAGACAATAAAACAAAAACGAAATCCTATTCATTCGTAGAGATAAATAATAGCTTAGTGATTATAAACAAATAATTTTTTTGTGCGTACAAATAATATAAACATTAAGTTTGCAGAGCACACACCTATTCTATGAACAAGGTCTCATTCAATTGTCAAAATTCTTTTATTGACGGATATGCACGTATGAAGGTGAATTGATTCCTTCTTTTTTTTTTAAATTTACACTGTAGAATCGTTTTATTTTTAATGAATATTCACGAAATCTATTAATGAAATGTTTTCAGTATTGCCATTCTATTATGATAAGTCAATCGATATCAAAACTGATATAGTAGCTATCATTTTATAGATGATATTTTTGTAGCATGGCAATAAGTTTACAGAAGAGAAATTGTTTTATTGTCAGTTTTCGTTTTCGTCTTCTTCTTGCTTGAGTATTTGATGAGAGAATGTATTGAAGAAAATCGAGATAAGCATATGATTGAAATTCATTGTTACTAATTCAATTATTTTAAGAACAAGAACAAAAGAGATTCGAATGACATATGTCAGTCGCGATAGATTAACTGAAGTCAATATGAGGAAAACAAGGCTTCTAATCTATGGTAATTATATTCGTGTATCACGCATATAATTGAAATCTACTCAGGAAAATCTATCGCCATATTCTTCCAAATTTAACGTTCAATCGTAAGATAACGAAACAATTTTTAAAACAATATCAAGCTTGCAGTTAGTACATCGTATTGTCAATGGAAGTATAATAAAATGTACAATTTTGTTTTGACGACATGTCGTAATACTAAAGAGGACACTGTCACTGTAGTGTGATCTAAATTCATCGGTCTTGTGTCCAGTTCTCGAAGGACGAAATATCCCCGTTAAGATATAAAAAAACTCGAAAGAATGAATCATCAGTTTCGAAAAATTTAAATATCGAAAGAAAAAAAATGTCGAATTCCTGTCAGTTTATGACAATAAATCAACAAAAAGGGAGTGTGTGTGTGTATGTATTGACGGAGTATTTACAAATACATCCATACACTCGTCGAAATTGATTGCTTCCATGATCTAGACGACAAAAATTATTGAAATTCGCTAAAAGAAAAAATTGTCATTACTTATTAGCTTCTCTAATTGTAGAAGCAATAGCAAGAGCTGCACTAGAAATATACGGTTTGGCAAGCTCATCGTGATAAATTTGACTAAATACTGTCGCTTCTCCACAGACTCGAGTTTTGATGATTGTCCATATCTTGCTAATATTAAATTGCTCAGGTACAGACATATGAGTATGAACATTTTCCGTGTATTTAAGAAGCTGACCATTAGAGTTCAGGTGAACGACCATCTTGCACAACTTGATCTCGCATACCCAATAAGTGACTTTTCGCGGTGGCTTGGTTTTGTTGATAAATATGGTCACCAATAACAAGAAGACGCGTTTTCTTATTACTAATAAGAAATGAGATTGCAAGTGTGTTATCTGAATCGCTTAGATGACATGGTCGCGATGTAGGTGTAAACAAAACGATAAACGAATATTGTGTTCATATGAAAAATTTGTCAAGAAGTAAATGAACGAATATAGTTTGTGCGATATGCATAATGCACACGAAAAAAGAATAGAATAAAAGAAGCATCGTTTGAGAACACAGTACGCAAGAATAGATGAGATCAAAATAAAAGAAAGCAACCCACTCATACAATATCAATTTTAAACTGGTCAAAGTGATGGCACAATATAAGAGGACATCTGTCGAGATATTATTTTTTTCGAAAATTTTTCTTTTCAGATTTGGACAGTAATCCAATTTATCCTACTCAACACTTAGAGATATCGAGCAATGAATGTAAAACAATAAAATTGTGTTTGAAGTCAACGAGGTCATTTTAAGAATGACGTCAGTATTCATGTAACCCGTTTATACGATCAGTAATCTATTGTATGTATTTCACAAAAGATCAATAATTGGAGAACTATTGTTATTAAATGATTATCTCATGCTCTAATAATAATATTGATAACTATCTCAAAATCTCTGATTGTAATGATTGAATATTGATGCATTGCAACACAACAATATCTTCCTATTACATTTGTTAAATCGTCTATCACTAGAATAATAAATTTGATAGACAAACACACAAATTGAGTCTAAGGTTCACCGTTTTTTTTTCTATTCTCATAAGATAAATAAAATAGCATTGTATTATTATGTTTGACAATTTTGTTTTGTTGAATATTGTTCATTTCTCTTTATTCAAAAATCATATGAAATAAAATTCGTCATTAATGACTATCCAAAAAGCAAAACATATTTATAATTATAGAAAACAAAATGAAAAAAAGAAAATTTCAAAATTATTTCTCTTTTTTCCCATCATGTGAAGAACTGTCGGAACAATAGATGAAAAACATTTCTCTTGTCATTCTAAAATTTAATGAGATTTTCTAAATATTTACCATACTTTCCAAGTAGAAACATAATAAAAACACCAAGAATAACACCACTGTTTTGAGATAATAATATTTTAAGTTTTAAACATGTTGTAATTGGTTTTCTCGATTCAATATAATCTTTTTCAATTTCATCACCCATCGAAACAAGTTCTGGTATCTACATATATATCGAACAAATAGTAAAGTCTTTCGATATCATTCAACATACCATATCTGCAAGTCCAATATAAACAAACATACCACCAGCTAAAGCATAGATCCACGGATGAAATTCTTCTAATTCGCCTTGAAAAAATCAAATCATATTTTGTAATTATAGACAACGTAGCAAACCTAGTTTTGCACCAACGAAAAATCCAAGATAACAACTGCAAGCAGATAGAAAATTAACGACAATAGCTTGTCCAATAGTCAAGCCACTACTTAGTAAAATAGCAAGATCACCAAGTTCATGTGGAAATTCTTCACATGCTATTGGTAATGTCATTCGAAGACCTTCGCCAATCGATACCATAAAAGCTGCACCTAACGTTAAACCATCAATAAAATTATGTAACATATCACCAATAAAAATCATCCATCCGGCTGCTCTCATATTCTTTAAATTGTCTATCAAATTATCGAAATATCTATTCAATACGATGACCTATATACATAATAAACAAGAGACAATGACGATCGTACAAAAGACATGACATGCGAACCAATTTTTCAATAATGAAAATGTTTACGAAGAATTTACCAATCAAACACGAGCATCATGGGATAGTAAAGAATTATCTATTTCCATGAGAAGTTGAATCAGTGCTTTGAGAAAATAAGCATTAAAAAAAATCGATTGCAATAGAATGAAGAATATAGCAATGAAGCGCATAGATTTGTTTTTTTCACAGTATCAGAACTAAAAGTTCTTCATCGATGACAATATATCTTAGTATATGTTTATGTTAAGCATGTATAGAATGTTATAGTTTCATGAATCGTTATTTGTATATTGATATTGACTAGCATACCTAGGATGATTTTCTCTTCATCAAGTACGGTTATCTGCACTCATATATAATCATGTAAATTACTTCTAGATGAAAAATATATAGACATGATGTTTATATTGACGAGGTGCGATAGAGTGCAAACAAGTATCTTTCTATGGACAATCAATCATCAATTGTTTATAGATAATTTTAAATATAAGAATACGATAGTTACGTTGCCACTTCAATTTAGTTTTGGACTTCTAAAATACATGTAAAATAAGACATTAGCTAACTGAGAATATAGGTTGGTCGAATCTTGAAAATGAAATGTTGAATAAATAGAAAGGAGGGTGGCATTAGTGAGTATGAAAATGGGATATTAACAGAGATAGTGAACTTCAACCACACCTAATATATCATACTTCACATGTACCAACTAATCTATCATTCTCATATCGAGAGATCTGATATGGATGAATGAGTAATGGTAGGAGAATATCAATGTGGATGAAGATTTCACATCTGTTTGGATCTTATCATATTCGATCGGAATGATTTCCCTAGGTTTGGTAGAATGTTTCGAGTGGTTGACCAATCTTACTTCTACCATCTGTTCACTTCCTTCAACTCAATAGTCTTGTCTCTAAATCTTGCTTTTATGTGCTATCATTGTTGAAACCTTCCCAGGTCGTACAGAACGGTCCGTATACGGCGGTGAACGAATACCAAACGGCATGTTTACGGCATTC
This sequence comes from Rotaria macrura, assembly GCA_900239685.1. Classification (NCBI taxonomy): domain Eukaryota; kingdom Metazoa; phylum Rotifera; class Eurotatoria; order Philodinida; family Philodinidae; genus Rotaria; species Rotaria macrura. The sequence goes on from OENT01000042.1 coordinate 24,511, forward strand.
CGTAGAATTTCGATTACGAGCATCGGTTTACGGAATACAAACGTATAAGTTACGGAACGCTTACGGAGCAGTTACCGAAGAGCGCTGAACGTTACGTAAACAAGACCGCATACGCTCTCTTTTCTGACCTAATCACCAAAAATATCTCCAAAGTATTAATGTACTTTATCGCATACGGGAATGATGAACGCAAGCGACTCGGGATACCGAAGCAACAAAGAGCTAATTAAGGGGGTTCTTCAGACTACTAAGAAAGCGGGGTGTAATCATTTGGTTTACGGGGAGTAATCGTTCTATGTTGTCCTTACACATTCTATGTGATATTTAGTTTAGTTGTGCAGGAATGTGTAAAGACAGAGAGGATATCATGCTGTAATTTTTACGCTAAATTTTTGTTAACTTTCAATGTAACTTAGTCTTTCCATCGGGAATTTATATTGATGGAACTTTATTACTGCACACTAGAGTACCCCTGAAGGGTATCCCAACTGATCTTTGCAAGAGAACCCAGGTAGGCTTCGCTACACCTGAGTGAAGTTAGTCATAAAACACGGGCTGGGCACTGTTATCACCCTTATTCCTTCACTTTAAAATACTATGCCTTTTGAAAGTCGCGTCTTTGTTGCAAAACTTTTTCTGCGGATACAGGACGGCCGTAACGCTTGACCTCCGTAATTGCTAATTTCGAATAATTTATCGTTGCAAAAACGGTCCGTTAATGGGCACCCTGTAACGCATCGTTTTTTATCAATATACGGTCTGCTTACGGCCCGAAAGTGAACCGTATTGATCCCGTTTGTTACCGTAAATACTGCGTTTTAACAACATTTTCCGTGCGTATTCGGATCGTAAACGATACCGTTTTGATCGACCTGGGTTATGACAAGTTGAGATGATAATTTTACGTTTCAAGATTTCTTACTATCAGAAGTATTTATTTTTCGAGATTTGGACAGCAATTCGCTTAGAATATCAATGGATCTATCGATATAGGTGAGATTCATATCTTCACTTCATAAATATATCTTTTTCATCATCGAAATAATTTTACATTCTTTCATTAATGTTCTTCAGCTTATAATATATCTTGAATCGTGATGACTTAGAAACATTTCGACTATTTGAGAAGTGGAATGTATTACTATGTCTTAATAATGAAAAATACGTTACTTACTTTAGAAGTGTTCTCGGTTGATTTTTGTATATGTAAAGGAATAGATTCAATCATATCACTTGATTCTATCTGATAATTCGAATCGAAAAATAAACGAATTAAATTCATCGAATGAACAAAATCATGAAACTTACTGATATTTCATCATCTCTAGTATTATGTGTACATATTATCTATATAAGAAAACATATTGACACTAATCAATAAATACATATATCGTAACTTATTCAATATACGAACTGTCTCAATATTGAAGAAAATTCTTGATAGTTGATCACGTATATAAAATATATAAATAGTAATCATTGCCAACATGGCTTTATTCAGATAGCTATGATGAATATCAAGATTTGGAATGTTAAATGCCTGAATAGAAAAAAAGAAAAGTCAACGAATCAAAAACAAAAATAAGAAACATATGTCCAGGAACAAACCATAGGAATTAAATGGAATAGGCCTGATCCAGTCAATGTGCCAACAGCTTGAAAAAGAAAATTATTCTGAACATTTCTATTCATGTAGATAAATTTTCTGTTATACCTAAACCAATAAATGTGCTAAGAATCCATTTAAAAGCAGGTTTTTTACGGAATGGTAAAATAAAAGCACCAGTAAATGCCGAACAATTGATAAAAGTTACACAAATTATACCGATCAGAATGTCTAGATTAAATATAGAATTCAAAACAACGTCCAGTCAATCGAAAATAAATCCGAATTAATAATGTACATACTTCTCCATGTTGCATATTCTTGAGATTTGTGACAATCAACATTATTCAATTTAGAATAAACTATGACAGGTAATGTTTGTTGAATATCATTGAAAGTTAAACTATCATTTTTATTTTCAATTCGAATTTTGAAAGTATCCAAAAGATCATTTATCGATTGAAAACACTTTGAAATTAGTTAAAAATATTATGATTTACTTTTAGTACGGAACAATATCGTTTTCTTTTTTGATGACAATCATGATTTTTTTTTCGAACGAAAAATTAATTTTAAAATGTATTCAGCCAGTTTCATTCATGGTCTATGTTCGACGTAAAAAGTTGTCTATTTCTAAACACATATTCTATAAACTAGTGAACCAAGAAATTAACGTCACTCTTCTCTTTTCTTCTTTCTTGAAATACGACTTTTTTAACGTACATAGTACGGTACTCGGAGGAATTTCATCATATTTCTTTTTGATTAGAAGCCTTTGTGAAACTAGAGTATTCGTTATTTAATTATTCTACTAAAATAAAAGCACTTGGATAAGAGAAGGTCACGGTTTATCCTGTGAAATGATCAGAGACAATGTGACCCGAAGATTACGAAATCCGTTCCCCGCTCAGTTGATTACGATTTTAGGATTAATTTCCTCAGCTCTTACGATTCTTTCGTGCCGTCTCTGGAAATGACATATTCTTTTCATAAGAAGTCAGTCTTGAAAACGAAAAGATTCTCGAGTTTAACACATTCTCATAAATGAAACATATATAAATCTATGCAGTTTTTGTCGGTGACGAAATGAACTATGTAGATTTCACTTTTCTATGTTAAATATCTGACGCTACTAACAATATGATATAATCGAGAATCGAACTCAATCAAATAATGGAAGGACGTTTTAACCATTGAATACAAAAGGAATAATCATACATAATTATTGCAATTTACAATATAAACGAGGTTTTTTACTTTTGTTACATGAATACATAATTACAAACTGAGAACGTCAAGTTTAACGATTTGTGATTCAGAATATTCTTGAAAACATACGATATAAAAATGACAATCATAAAATTTCAATCTTGTGCTTTCTAATAAATGACTGTTTTATGTCACGCTACCGGAAGGTAACTTGCATTTTTTTTCCTTGCGCCTAAACTAAATCATATAGAATGATTAATGAACGTCTCAGGCTATCTTTTGAATTCATCAAGCAATCTTACACAAGTACTTTGCATGGGGTCGCAATGACTCATTACAGTTCAGGATGAAAGCTACACAGAATGTTTCGTTCGTCATCTCTAATTATGCATATGAATACGTTTTCTGTTCCTTTAGACAAAGAAATGAAGAAATTCTTTTTTGAAGATTCTTCACCCATCTTTTTGGTACTCACACCATTTTCCTGTATCACGTCTTTACTTTTACTCTTCTTGATATTTCTACCCTTCACGCATATCAAAAACTCAACATACTATAGAGAAATGCATCGACAATTATTGTGTATTAATTGAAAATAAATTTTCTATTTTTAAAGCGAAACCGAACAAAGATTGATGAAATCGGAACAATATTAAATTAACCTCTATTGTTATTTCGTATCAATAAAAAGCAAAAAAAGAAAACTACGATTTAATATTTACTTGTTGTTCTAGATTCAAATCTCGAATTTCATTAGCATGAGGAATATTTTGTGTCACTTTCAAATTATTTATACTGTTTGATTCAATCAATTTTTCATAGAATACATCCAATCTAGGTTTTGTGTTTACATGTGAATAGAGAATATTTTCTTCGATTTTCGTCAATAATTTGTTAGTTGTTAATACTTGACATGAGCCCACTAGAATTAATATGATGACTAGATAATGGATCATTATCTGAAAGAAGAAACATGTCTAAACTATGTCTGAAAACAATGAATTTTCAAAGAAAAGAATAGAATAGCATTGTTTTTTGTAACCATACATAGGATTCAACTGAAATATTATATCACAAATGTGAAATGAAAAATACGATTTGAAAGATTCATCAATATTTTGAAACTGATTGTTTTAATTATTATGACAAAACCATCGAGATAGATCTCGATTACACACATAATCGTAAATATGAATGCGATGATAGTAGCGCCAAACTGATGCTAATACTAAGGCAATTAGAACGCCGATTATGAGAAAAAGATTTTGACATATGAGAATAAGTATTTTAATTAAACGTCGTTGTTTCGATGTTTGATTTGTTTGTTTAAGAATAATTTGTAAGTGATGACCGAAATCATTCAATTCAGGAATCTTAAATTAATAAGAAAAAGAAAAACATGTAGAAATTAGTAAGAGCGAAGAATAGAAAAAAACCACAAGTGCTTTCATTCAAATTAAGATAGATTGGATGCTGTTCTGTATCGTATTTCCATTACAATCAATAGATTGTTTGTTTGTTTTTCAGTAACTACTAATTACTCGATTGTCCAATTAGCTAATTGAAAAGACTTGATCGTACTCTACAAATAAGCAAAAAATCTCGAAGTCTTTTTTTTCCTTTTCTTTCACCAATAGAAACGTAGGAGTAAAATGAATCACGAATTTTTTTTCTTATATTGATTCTACAAGAATAATCAAATGAACAAGTTAGTCGAGTAATCATATGGGCATTCGTAATCATTTATTGATAATAGGACAGCGTTTTTTTCACTATCCGGTAGTTTGAATAGATTCAAATTCATCTTTGATTATAAGCTTTGAAAACTCAATCGTTTTTTCTATGATGCCTTATATCAGAAGTTACTTGTCGAAATCGTTTAATAAATCACCACAATATTCAAAATTGTAATGGATGTACATAGTAATTAAATTATTCAAAATAATATACGGAAAATTTCTCCCAAGTCTAACAATTTTTGAAACTATATTTGAATAGTGAAGAAACAAACGACTTGTAATTTATTGATAATACTTTTCAGACGATAAAAAATGAACTAATCTATCATTTTTGTATTCTACATGCGAGATTTATGTAAGATGTATCTATGTTCTATGATCATTGATATGAATGTGAGAACATTTTCTTACACAAAACTCTATTTCATTTATCTCTACGAATGTCATATTTTCTAAGAAAATAGGAAATCCCATATGTAAGAGAATCTTATGATTTATTTATCTGAAACAATAAATAAGGTTGAAATCATAGAAAGGAAACGTTAATAAATAGAATACGTAATTGTTGAGCTTCTTGTGCTGTAAGTCTCATAGAAAAGAAAACTCAAAGACTTCCCACGACGATGATTACTATCGATTATAAATGTTAGTCTATCGTACCGTTTCATATCCTATCATAATTAAGTGTGGATTGACATTTGATAGGCGCATTATTAACAGCCTCGTTTATCATGGTATTACAAAGTAGATAGTAGTATCTAGGTTAAATATATGGTGGAATACGATCGTACGGTTGTATTTATGCGAATGTGAAAAAAAGAACATCTGCAGCGATTTAAAGTTAATGATAATCATAGATATAATTAGAATTCAGATGGAATATATTAATTAATATTCTCATCAAATGTATTTGTTATATGAAAAGAAATACATTTATACATGACATGAAGAAAAATAATAATAGAGACATAGATGTATCTCATTCATAAGATTACAGATGAAACGAAATACTTTCTTATACTTATTTATTAATATGTTTATGTTTGAAAATAAATCTCTAAACTATGTTTTTACGCTATGAACTCTTCTATGTTAACATGAATGTAAACAAAATAAATGAACAAACACAATAAATTATAGAAAAGTAAACTGTCGTGTCTGTTCCGTTATAACTTTATAAGCTTCATTCAAGATAAATACATCGGCACATCTAGTATGTTTCATCGAACGCACTAAACTTATAAAAGAACACGAGAGAAAAGTAACCGTGATCAATCAATGTTTCTATTGAATACTTTATACATTCATCGTGTGCTTTAACTCAATAGAAAACTATGACTTATAACTATTTCTATCGATGAAAATCTACGTTGCACACGGTTACAAATATTTCTAACTTTCATCAAGTATTCAAATGTTAATAGAAAACAATTATCTTACCAAGGTTACAAGTGCTGTATAGAACAGTGCACCATATACAATCGAATAAATATATTCTGTTCGAATATAAACGATATTAGTATCGAATCGTTGATTTATTTCCATAAGAATTCCGCCAAGTAAATAGCCGAGTAGAAGAAAAAATATTGAAATCATTAAAAAGAATAAACCACGTTTTCGACCCATGGATGATATCGTTTCTAAAAAAAAAACATAATTGTACGTTGTTGTATTTTATTTCAAGAGAACAAACAAAACACATGTCTTTTGATTTTTTTTCATCTTACGAGAATGACGTCGAAATCCTTCACTGAACAGCATAAGACTCATGACTAAACCAATCAGACGATTATGAGCCAAGGCTGTCGATAAACCACAACCGTAAATCAGATCATTAGAAAAATCATTGATAATGTGATATATGATGAGATTACGTTTTTGATTAGGTAATTCATGAGTTGAATGTTGATGATTAGATGTTGACTTGCCACTTTGACGAGGATTCTGATTTGATTGTAATGTTGTTTCTTCGTCATCATCACTATCACCATTTATCTATTAGAAGAAAACGAATGAACATTGACATCATGTCTTCACAACAATATTTCATTTATGACCAAACCAATAAATTTCATGATACGTACGAACATACTTTTACTTAAATTAGAAAACCAATCTTAAACACTTATCGAACTCAATACATGTCAATCAAGGTTGTTATTGATTGATAATGGTTTTTATTTTTTTCTCATGACTTCTACATTGACTACATATTATCTTTCACAAGAAATATTCTTTTTCTCATACAATACAATTGAAATATTTGCTTGTTTCAATAGAAAATAATGCTGCTTTTGTTTTAACTTCTAATCCTATTGACTGCAACAGAGTTTAAGTGCATATAATTTTCAAAAGAAAAACACACAAATCATACATAGTAAACTTTCATCATGAAATTATTTGTCATCAGATTCATTAGAAGAAACAAAAACTTTGAACCTATCTACGATTCACTTACAGGTATTCTCGCTGGTGGAATTGAATGTCGATGAGGATGATCACTCTTGAAAAACAAATTTAAAAACAATGAAATTTTGAAAATCGAATCATAGATTACACATACATCTCCAATATCATGCAATCGTCCATGCATTCGAGCCATTTGTACGATAGATGAATCTGATAATTTTCTTAATTCCTGTCGATCACCATTTGTTTCCACTGTTGATACCTAGAAACAATTCTCAAATGTATAGAATTTGTAAAGAAAGAAAAGAAAACATTGCATCTAACAACATACTTCATCGATTTTGAAACGAAATCGAAGAAGTTTTTCAACAATAAAAAATAAATAAACACCAAAAAATACGACTGTTGCTCGAAGAATATAAATATAATCAAAATCTTCATTGGGTACTTCATAGATCTAAATAAAAATAGGAACATACATATCTCATTGAATTATGGATGTTTTATTTTACATGAGGAATTAAATGATAAATAATTGTGCCAAGCATAAGACCGCATGTGAATGCATTAAATCCAAGACCTAGCCAAAGACGATATTTCAATGGTGACGTATGAACTTCAGTTGCTGCACTATCTTTAGCGTCTTGTTCATTCGATAGTGTTTTCGACATACTGACTGATGTTAACGATAGACAATGATCACCAGCGACAAAAAATACTAATATATGAATTAATTTTATAACTATAACAACTATTAAACCCAGTATCCATACTAAAAAATTATAGGAAAAGAAGAAAATTAATATTCTTGTTTTTTTTTTCAGGAAAATTTCTTCTATTATTCAATGAACATTTTATCTTTCAATCTCGAATTCCTTGAAGAAACAACGCTAAGAGCTAACAAATAACAATTACATCAAGGGGGAAACATCATGGTTTTTGGACTTTATAGTTTTCTAGATAAATGTAAGCTTGGAAAATCTAATGGAGAATATCAACAAATAGAAGGCCTGAAGGAGTCCCTAGGAGTACAAGAAAAACGCAGAGAAACTCATTGGTTAGATATGAAATTTTATTAACTGAAATCCCAGCCAAAATGAGCTTTTGGAACTGAAAAAGCTTCGCAAAATTCCAAAGTGACTGTGAGGATATTGAGTTGTTCTCGAATTCATGAAGAGCATCAAGGAGTAGCTAGGAGTACGAAAAAAATTTAGAAAACTCCATTGCAACCAAGCGAAATTCTCAAAATTGTACAAAAAACAGTGAAAATGAGGCTCCCGGGAAATAATTCCACAAAGTTCAGTAACAGATGTGAAAATGTTTTATCTGCCACGAATCGACGAACAACACAAAGGAGTAGTTAGGAGTACAACAAAATTTGGACAAAATCAGAATCTACGCCAAAAGTTCATTACTACAAAAACGACGAAAAAGATGTTTCCCCCTTGAATTACATCCTGCACGATTCTGTGAAAATCAATATCAAAAGCTACTAGACAAGAGACATTTTATTTGATATTTGATCAAACTAATCAAACGAATTCTATTCATTGAAACAAATAAAATTTGTTGTTAATCATACCATCAAAAAATGAATTGGACTTTGATACCGGTGTTTCTCGTTCACATCCTGGATTTTCAATACTGTATAGTATAGCTGGAAGAAGTGATTGAACATCACTTTTTGACAATTCAACATTAGTTCTATTGTAACCATGTGCATAGAGTAAATCCGATGCTGTTTCATAACACTAGAAAAATTCAATGAAATTTTCTATTGATTTTAATTGAAACTAGGAAATCCTACTGAAGTTTTTAAATACTCTTCATCGTAATCATTCAATCGAATTTTTGTTACATTTATTGGCAATGAAACAGTATCGACAGATCGATGATGTCTTACATCATGTAAAATACTTCGATAGAATTTATTTAATGATGTTGAATCGTTAATATTTTTATAAATTAAATCAAGAAATATGGAATCATTGAATAATGATGATACAACTATAGAAGAATAAATTAAAGGGAAAAATATTCTGTACCAAATAGATATCATCTGAAAAGACAAAACTTTCTTTTTAGTAGAAAAACGACGAGAATCTGAATAAATTCAATTTCTTTTTTTGCTTTTCTACATTACGCATTCATCCATAAAATAGATACAATACACAAGCATGAAATTCGAACTTGCTCTTTAATACAGAATAGAAAAAAAGGGACATTCTATCGTTGTATGCACAGTTATTTACACACTCACACACACACACACACACACTCAAGTTTAGATGCACTTATTAATGTACAAATGATAAGCTGAGAAAAAACGGAAGATAATAAAACCTGTACGTATTTATTTATTGGTAAGAATTCTGACCAATAGAAATTGAACATGACGCATAGCAATAGATGATGCAGTAGCGAATTCAGTCAGACAATTAATTGTTTCATTCCATTTTTATCCGTGAACATTTACGAAAGTATGAGTGATAATCAAAACGTATTCCTCTCATCTTCGAAATCTATTGAGATGATCGAAGGTAATATAACGTTACCTACAAGTCGAAACCAATTATCAACACTTGATGAGCCAGTGATCGTAACTATAAAACGTGTGTACTTGTTTAAAACAATAAAATAAAATAGATAAGATTTTATAATAAATTTCAAAGGTGACCTTGGTGCCGTTCTTCGAAAATTTGGTCATGCTCTCATTCCACGTCAATCATTAACACTTTTGCAACAATGGGATTTATGGGGACCACTAATTTTGATCACGATACTAGCTATTCTTCTACAAAGTGATAGTACAGCAAGTAGTAGTGGCATGCAATTTGCTGAAGTATTTTCTCTAATGCTTATTGGATCAATCATTGTCACGGTAGACCATTTGTTTAATCACCTTTATTACATTGTCATTCGAGAATATTGCTGACGAAAAGGTTTCTTTCTATGGTTACAAAACAAACAGATGCATAAAGATCTTTCTAGAAATATTATAAATTGATATGCTTTCATTAGTTATACATAATTGAATTGAATCAAATCTCTCGAGAAGTGATTTCTGTTATATACATAGAATATCCTGTTAAAAAATTCAATATGATTTCATTAATCAGAACTCATCCGAAAAATTGTAACATGTTCAATCAAATAAGTTAATTGTTAACATTATCAACTGCTAATGTTGACAATTATCTATTCGTTCAAACTCGATTATAAAATTTCGATTGAATCATACTTATTCTATTTTAGGTTAATTCTCAATTACTCGGCGGTAACATATCCTTTTTTCAATCCGTTTGTGTACTTGGCTATTGTTTATTACCATTATTAATATCGGCATTTATTAATCATTTTATTTTCTATCTACCATACAAATCTATTGTACACATATTACGATTTCTAATAGTAATGATTGCATTCGTATGGACTATGTATGCAAGTACTCGTTTTCTTGGTCAAACTCAACATCGAAGTCGTCGTATGCTTGCACTTTATCCGATATTTTTGTTTTATTTTCTTATTTCATGGCTTATTATACTTCGTACAAATTCGAAATAAATCAGATTTCTTTTTCTTTCTTATTTTTAAAGCGACTGAATATGTTAAATAAACGATGAAACATTGGACACAGATAATTATTCTCTCGAAATTTTCATTTGACATTGAATTTGTCAAATGTCGGTATGAATTCAGTTCCATACATTGCATTTCTCAATAGTGCAATCAAAGTATAGTGAACAAATCTATCCGAGAATAAATATTATAAAATAATCTTCATGTAGTTGGATAATAGTGGTCAAGACCTAATGTTTTGATATATAAATATATTTCTAGAAATATGTTTCTAGCTAATTTTTTAACGGATTGTCCACCTGACAGTATTGAATGGTGTCCTGTACGTCGTGATCTATTTGCTTGTGGTACATATTTATATAATCCCGAAAATATGACACGACAAGGTTCAATTTATTTGTTTCAATATAATTCATCGACAAAAACAATAGATACCATACAACATCAGACAACAAATGGAATATTAGATTTAAAATGGATTCAATGTTCATCGAATTCAACATTTCTATCCACTGTTTCTGCACTTGGACAATTATCTTTATATAATGTAGATGATTTAACAAAACCTATTATATGTGAAGATGTAACCAATGAACAGACAATAGCATTATCACATTCATGGTTACATGCAACAAATAATTATGTTGTTGTAAGTGATCAACAAGGTTATTTAACAATATGTGAACTAGATAATACCAATGGTTTACGTTTCAGTCAATCATGGTTAGCACATGAATATGAATGTTGGACATCAACATGGGATAAACATGATTCGAATATAATTTATTCCGGTGCTGATGATACATTATTAAAAATTTGGGATATTCGAGATTATAAACAACCTTTACATATCAATCGAAAACATACAATGGGAATATGTTCGATTATATCCGATGATTGTAATCAATATGAATTTTTAACAGGATCATTTGATGAATATTTAAGACAATGGGATAGACGACAAATGAATCAAAGTTTGAAAGAAATAAAATTAGGTGGTGGCGTATGGAAAATAAGACCACATCCTTTAAATCAAAATATACTTCTATGTGCATGTATGCAAAATGGTTTTGTTATTGTTGATTTAAAATCAAATGTAGTTCTATGTAATTATAAAGAACATGGATCGTTAGCATATGGATGTGATTGGCAATATGATGATTCAATGAATCAATTAACTGGATTAATGGATGATTGTATGAATGAACATCGAGCAATATCTGATAATAATAAGATTTTATCAGAAAGTTTAATTGCTTCTTGTAGTTTTTATGATAAAACTATACATGTTTGGAAACAGCAAAGATAAGCAACGAAATTGAATTGATAAAAAAAGAAAATTTTTTATGATCATTGGTTATTTATTTGACTTCTTGAATGTGATACTTTCACGATCGTTCGGACGGGCAAAAAAAAACATTTTAAAATTATCTATTTGACTAGTGATATATGGTACAAAAAGAAAGTAGTAGATTCTATGATCTGTAAAACTCTGACCGCGTATCTTTTAAGATATTCAATACTCGTTAAAAACAATTTGTATCCTATAATATTGAAATAATGGAAAGAGGAAATGAATGAATATATGAATACTAATATCAATGTAATCTCTATACGACTTCCTCATTATCTTCAATAATCGTCTATTTTTTGTCAAAGACTTTGCCATAATCTTGATGAGATTACATACGTGCGAAGCACCAATTCCACTTCTCATGCGAAAAAAAAACTATCGTTTTCTATTCTTTTCAATGATGTGCATTATTTGTGAACATATTTTTTTCACAGTTTAAAAATCTGTTTCCTGTGATCTACAGCTCACAAACAAGTTTAGGGATGCTTATAGTTACTCAGAAAACAATTAGCAGAAATTTCGATGACAAGAAACATCCAACAGCAAATGTGTTGTAGCAGCCCTACATCTGAAATGTGCCTCTAAAAATAGGAAAACGTAAGATATTTTCATAGTACTCCTGTGGCCTGAGCGTCTAGTTACGCTTCCGAAAACATTAAATACCAAATGATTATTTCTACTATTGCACTTACAAGAATTAGACAATAACGATGGGCGTTAAAGGTCAATGCATCGTCGATTGATAAGGTCGAATTTAAAGTACAAGTTTAGATCTTTTAATTATTCAGAAAAACTTTCTTATTGATATTTAGTTTTTTTAAAGCCTAGAAAAAATTGCTTGTTTGAATCAACTAAGATTGCACGTTGAATTATGACTTTTTTTGAGTGCCATGACTACAAGTTACAGATATATTAAATGATGAACTCGATTGTTCTCTTAATATGAAAAAGTATTTTTTTTTTAAATTTTCCATAGAATAAACAAATCGAATAGTTAATCTTGACATCATTGCTTCAAAATAAATTAGATAGACAAATATGTAATCATATAATTGTCAAGTATTTCTGTCAGATCGACACCATACATTAGAAATAAAATAAACTATGACGTTTCATGGTTTATTTAAAGAAATCTATAAATATATATATATTTTTTTTACAAGCAATTAATCTTAGCAACTCGTTCGAATATCGAAAGTTGTTCCATTCAATTTTATTATAAAGAATGATTTACAAAGAAAAAAGATAAAAGAAATCGAAGTTTAACTCATGACATGTTGTAAAAATTCGCGTTTATTTGCTATGTATTCAAAACAAAAGAAGATATCACGGACAAGAAGATCTAAGAAATTTTATATGTTAAAGAGTTAACAATATAGATAAGAAGATCGTTATTTTTTTATTTATTGTTAAACATTCAAACGTTCTAGAAATCGGCGAATTCACGCGCAAAACGTTCCGTTGAGTGTATTGTCATTGGTTGTTCTTCGTATGTTTCATAATTTTCTTTATCAGTTCTTGGTATAAATGGTGCCGTGACCGTTTTTTCATAAATAGCGATGAAATCAATATCTTTAAACCATCGATGATCTTTAATATCTTTAACACCAGATTTTAAATTACCGAAACGACGTGTTAAATCAACTTGAAGTAAATTTTTCAATAAATCTTTAAGTTCAACTGAAAAATGAGTGGGAAAACGAACACGACCAGAAACAATTTTTTCATAAATTTGTATCGGTTGATCAGCAAAAAATGGTGGATAACCAGCTGTCATTTCATACTAAAGAAAATAAGATCAACTAGAATTCGAAAATAAAAATCGAAATGTTAAAAAATATACAATGAGTACGCCCAATGCCCAATAATCGACACCTTTATTGTAGCCACGACTTAGAATGATTTCAGGTGCAAGATATTCTTAACACAAAATAAAATATTAAATCTCATGCAACCAGCGAAAATGAATTCGTTTAGCAAAAACACAACAACAAATATTACCGGGTGTTCCGCATAATGTCCATGTACGATCTTTTACACGTTTTGCGAAACCGAAATCGGTCTGGAAAAAAATACAGAGAAGAAATTAGTCACTATTTATTGTGTCTTTGAAATAAATATAAGTACCATTTTTAAATAGCCATCCGATGCAAAAAGTAAATTTTCTGGTTTGAGATCTCTATAGATCTAAAAACGATTGATTCAATATGTCAACAATACAATTGTTAAGTTCTATATTTGAATAACTTACAACACCCAAAAGATGAATATATTCAAAAGCAAGTGCAATTTGTGCAGCATAAAATCTTGCGTGATCTTCTGGATATCGTCCAATAGCACGTAAATGTGTAAAGAGTTCACCGCCAATTACATATTCGAGACCCAGATATAAATATGAATTATCTTTGAATGTATAAAATAATTTCACAATAAATGGACATGATAATGCTTGTAGAATTTTCTTTTCTGCTAATGTATGATCGATTTGTTTCATTTTAATGATAACTTGTTTATCGAGAATTTTCAAAGCTATTAGTTCATTTTCAGAATTCACACGATGCTTAGCCAAAATGACTCTGCCTTCAAAGTAAAAAATAAAACGAAGAAGAATACAAAATTAGCGTTTTTTTTTTCTCTCTTCTTCTAATCATTTAATGTTGCATTCTATACTTACCAAATGATCCTGTACCAATTGTACGCATAAATTCGAAATCACTTAAACTAGCATTTTGTTTAAGAGGATTTTCGATTTTTTCAATAAATTTCTCTTTCTCTTTTTCAAGAAATGTATTAATATCGTTTTGACTTCGTTTAACACTATTCGTTGGACCCATTCAACTATTTATCTGATGATAGAGTGAATAATCAAAGACACCGATCCTTTTTGATATCGAACAACGATAATAATAGCGATGGAATCGAATGATAAATAGATGAACTAATACTAAAAAAAGTAACACACATAGATATAGATATATATATATATATATACAGGATGTTTCTAATTTGTAAAACGTATCAATTTTCTTTCTCGTATATTAAAAATATCTATATCATTCTCATTTTTGTAGTCTCAAGAAGAAGAGAAAAGAAAATAATCTAGAGAAGCAGTAAACTTTCATACTTTATATAATTATTAACGGAGGAAAACGTGATTTACTTCGCATATTCTTTTTTATTCGAATTTGAATAAGATAGTTCAAGTGGAAAGAAAAAGGAGGAATAAATAATACTTAGTAAATATTCATCGGAGTAAAAAAAAGAAGTAAATTGCTTGGCTTAATTTTACTCGTTTATATGAAAAAGTTTCTTATAAAATTCGATCTGTCACACCACACTTAATCGTCAACGATCGAACAAGAATATAAATATATATAATGTATCGATTACATAAGAATTTAACAGGAAATTAGTATATCAATATATTAACACATCCATAGGTCGAAGTTAAATACAAATTTTCAAACCAGAAGAAAATCTAAAAATATCTACCTGCTGTCGTTGTTGTCGATCGATCGTATTTGTCTCTGATATAAGAACGTCAAAAAAAAAAAGAACCGAATGAGAAAAAGAATAAATAGGCTCACTCTGTATCCCTTTATCTTTCTTGATGAAAAAAAATACTGGGTAATCTTTTATCTATATAATATAACATGATATAATACTTATATCAAATAGAAGGATTTTCATTTAGTTATGACTCCCTAAAGAATGTATTGTCTCAACTATGTCAAGCATAAGTTTAATGAAAATTCTATACTCTGAAAAACCAAACAGAAATTCGAATTAGGTTTGTCTTCTTCAGCCTATAGTGAATAATAATATTGAGAGAATAACAAGAAAAGTATGGTTGTTAATTGCGAGAATTAATCGTACGATTTCAGAGAACATACTAGTGAAGAGAAGAAAACAACATCTAAACTATACTCAGTTGCAGACTACATCTATTGTGTATGTATTAGCAGATAAAAAGGATTCTTGCCTTAATATGATCGAAAAAGAGAACCGACTTTCTTCTGTTTTATGAAGATTTACAAGCGGATTTTATTCACCATTTCTTCTAGTTTCTTTATGATCTTTGTTATAAAAGTAAGAAAAGAACAACTATTATAAATCATCGAAAGTACATTCTCTTACATTCACAATATAATAAAAATATTTCCTAGAATAAAATGAAAAATGTTCTTCTAAGTGAACATTAAAATAAGCCGACTGTGAATCCATGTTGTATGAATTGGACATTGATATGTTACTTTTATAGATTTCTTAATGATATCATCTATAGTTTTATTGAGTAGTATTAATCATAATCTCTTTCGTTGATAATAAATTATTCAAATAGAAAACTCGATGAAACGATGTTACCATTGTTATCATTTGTTTTCATGCTGTTACACTCCTTATTATCTCCGTCGCTATTTTCCTTCTCGTTTTCTATTTATATTTTTTATCGAGATTCCCTTTTTCTTCTCAAGCTGGATATACTGTTTATGAGTACGATTCCATCAGCATTAAGCAGAGTGTTAGGGAAAATAATACTAAACTGTCAATCAAATGCTATCATCATCTAATAAATATTAATAACCCTCATGATTTCTTGATAGCTTGACTTAATATTCACATTACAGTTTAGTGTTTTTCAATGGATTTGAGTTTGTCTATTAGAGAAAAGAAGAAAAAAAAAGTAGATGATCCGTTATATATGTCAAGGTCTTTAAAGAATCTATTGTAAAAATGACCTTATCATTGAGATTGTGTTTGCAGTCAAGAACACTCAACATATCGTTCTATGTCACTAAAGACTGTTAAAATGTATTCTTTGCTTTAATTAATAAAGAAGTAATAATTGGTACAAAAAGGAATCTAAAAGAAATAAGCAACTGTTCTGGATGTAAAAAAATAAGGTTTTAGCTACAGTAGCTTAGTACATTACTGATGTTTGATGATAAGAAATTGTCAGCTAGTATATGTAGCAACGAGTATGCTAAATGCGACAGAAATGTTGTTTTCTTCTATTCATATCTGATATCATACAATATAATATGTTTCAATGTTGTATTCTTTGTTGCTTTAGGTTTTTATACTCATTAACAATATGAGGAAACTAATGTTTAGTTTTGAATTTCTGTTTTCTCAGATAGATGAACATTAATGAAGTTCTTATTCATAAAGAAAATGAAATGCGGAATGTCTGTGTGACAAAAATTTACACTATGAAAGTGATGAATAAAGAAAATCTATATAGGTGCTTAAGTTTCTTGACACCATACTAGTTCATTTTGTACTAAAAACAAGTCAGATGTTGTCGGTTGAACGCTGGAGAAAAACGAATAATTTATTAATGAAACATTGATTGTAAAAAGAAGATTCGATTTTTATTTTATGTCTATTTATTTACTCGTCAAGTAGGATATTAGAAGAATGGCAATAATCTTTTCTCACACTCCTCGACTCCATTCATTAAGTATGGAAAAAAACAAAATTATGATCGGATGCTCTTATTTCATTAAATAGTTATACATCATTCTTCCTAACAACAATCTCTGTTTTAATTGATTCATGTCATTCTTTAATGAGGTATTAAAAAACCAATTAGAACTAAAAGCCGAAGTATTTCTGAATTCTGATAACTTCTCACATATTCACATGCATATATTTAAAAATGTCTTCTCATTGCAATTCATCTCTCATCGATGGGTACTAGTCAATAAAACGAATATAAATAATATGTCTCTCGAAAAACTAATCTTATCAGGTGAATTTTTCCTTTTTTAAACTCATTAATCGCTTTCTTTTCACTTGAATCTTGGTAAATCAGCTGGTGTTCTCACCTTTTTTCAATGCAATAAATATCACTAATTCAACAACTGCAATTTACGTCTTGTATGTAATCGATTGTATGCTCGTGTAGGGCATCATACGAAGTTATATTTTGACACACTTCTTTTTAATCCTATTTAATACAACAGTATAGGTCTCATGAAAGACACAATCTATTGCAGAAAAAAACCATCTGACAGTTTCCTTCTATGTAATTTTTGTTGTTCTATAGTAATAGTAATTCACTTTTCTATTCGACAACGCATTAGAGAAATTAGTCGACGGCAGCATACTCATGGAACGTTAATTCTTTCAGGTTAAATATACATGCTCGTAAACGATTGTTTTGTATTATTCTCTCTGTTTCAACTTGAATTAAGCGTATGATACCGATCTTATCTCGATGAATTCCTAACGTTAGAATATTTTATTCATCGTTTGTTTCATAACAATGATTAGCTACGTACCCAAGCTGACAAGAATTTGGCACACACGCCCATAAATAACACGCAACCAACGCGTTTGTTGTGTAAAATTTTCGCTTTTTAATTGTGAAAACGCCACAAACTTCAGAAATTGAGCTTTTACACGCATTGTTTCTAAAGTTCTGAATACGTCTGGAATAAGAGTTCGTGTGAACGCTCAATTTCTGAACTTTGTGGCGTTTTCAAAATTAAAAAGCGAAAACTTTACACAACAAACGCGTTGGTTACGTTTTATTTATGGGCGTGAATGGCTGGCGATCGCGGTTCTCGTTTGATGCATGCGTTTAAATACGTGTTTCTAAATTCTTGTCTGCTTGGGTAGTGTTCGGTATGATAAAATATATGTGCAATAGTTCGTCTTGTACACTTACATGCGCAAGTAGTTACAACCATAAAATATATGAAATGTCTTTTAATAGCTTCCAGCAAACGTATGTTTCAAAACTAACATTAAAAGATAATCAAATGTATGATCCATAAAAAACTGAGAATGTACTTCGATGAGTGCTTGCTATGATATTATCACTCATATTCGACGACATGCATTCGTATAAGTGGCTATCGTTCGCTTTCATATTGTCTACTTTTAGTTGCAATAAAGTTTATCATATCAAGTACCAGTTTTCAGAATAGCTTTTACATGTTCTACTTTATCGCACTTCACGATTTTGATTTCGAAGTGAAAATGTATCACTGATATAAGAAGTACTGACGGCACATAAACATCAAGACAAGATTATAGGGGTACAGAAAAAGAAAAAACCTTTGTCGACTAAGATATTGTTTTTCCTTCTACTTTTATTCTATATGTGTCACATATTGTAAACGGTCGAAAGAAGTATTGGACTCTACATATAAAAAAAAAAGCAAAACAAAACATCATCAATAATTCTCTCAATTTATCCAACTCGTGTCAAAGTCATTAAATCATTTAACTAAGTGTTCTTTTGTGAAGTACATCTCATACATGAATGAAATAGCAACATGATTTAGACACTATAAATTCTTCAAACATACCGAATCGTAATTGTATGAAGAAAGGAAACTAGTAATGAAAATTGATGACTTCCATGAATTTTTTTTGATAGGTATTTAAAATTCATTCGTCGTTTGTAATGAATACTTATCATATGTTTTTTTTATCAATAAAAACTTGTGTGTATTTTTGCTACAGTTAAATATTGCTTTCTAATTTCATTTTGTATAATTATACCTTTGAAAAAATCATTCAACGATGAATAATAGAAGATGGTTAAATAAGTAGTGGTTTCGGATTTTCCATGATATACTACAATGCATGTTTTTTCACCAAGAATGTTAATGATACTATGAAGGAAGATTTCCTTTTCTACTTACGCCCACTAACCATCTAACCAGGCACGAGAGAACGATGACACTTGGAAAAATATGTGAAGAAAAGGAAAAACAACCTGAGATAATGGCATCAAGAGACGGAAACGTGTAGAAAATTCCTTAAAGCAAAAAGAACGAAAGAAAATATCTTTTGACTGATGATATTATCAACTGTCATCGAGGACAGACGCACTCTTCTACTTGTTCACACGGATATATTTCAATAATTAATATTCAAGGATCAATCATTTATCGAATGAATTGAATTTTTAAACGAGTAAATTAAAATAATACAGTCATTGATATTTTAATATGATTTGTGAACAAATTATTTATTTATTAGTTTCGTAATTAGTATACTGATTTCAATAGTGCATGTGACATGTTCATTAATATGCTATCTTTTATGACAAATCGAACATCAGAGAAAAAAGAATGGAACTTGAGTGTTGATCCGACAATTGAAAATACTATAAAGATATTCATCATGCATGACGATGGTGTCATTAAGTTTCATGCATGAACAATGTCAGAAGAGCATTGCCAAGAAAATCTAACATTAACTGCTAGACGATTGAGATTTTAAAATAAGTAGTTTTAATTCTAATTGTCAAAGTCAAAACTGGAAATTCGTTTGAAATTTGATTCTCGAAAAAATTCAATTTTTATCTCACTCAGACGAAATCTAATTCAGATAATGTTGTGCTTCTTGCCATGGAGATATTTCTGTTGTCCGCTAAAATGATTGCATACATGCAAAATATTGAACTATTAAGGTATTTGAATTATAGATGTAGTCATCGTCATCGAGAATTTGAACAGAGATTTGCCTTGTTTTTTTTCTTAATCATTGAATAGAGTTTGTCGAGTTGAATAGAAACATATTTTTAATGTTAGCTTATGAAGATCAGACTGTAAGCATTATTAGAAATATTGTTAGCTGAGATCGTTGTAAATTACTATTTTTTAAAATCCTATTTGAAATAATCTAGTGTTAGTAAATTTCTGTTTAAATGTTTCAGATTTAGAATTGAAAGATCTCTTTCAAAAGTGAAATAGTCAAGTGTCACTGAAATAGATCTACCATGACGTCAAGTATTAGAAAAAGTGTTGTTTATTTTTTCGAAACTTCATTCAGAATAGTTTGCTGTTATTTTTATCGATCAATTTAAACTCAATATATCTTTATTTGAAATTAAAATAACTTTCTCAATGGAAAATTGGCAACTGCCTTCATACGACGTACATACAAGAATTTAACACCCTCTCAAAAATCGATCTTGGCTCAGGAACGTTCGAATTGCAGGAAACTTACCGCATATGCTAGGCTTTGTATGAAGAGGTTATGGTTAAATTTTCAGCCCTCTATCATGATACTTAGCTGAGATACAGACCTGACAAGGATCAAAAATAGCAAATTTGGCAACCCAAATTTCTCGGTTTAGTTTCATGATATAAGGAATCACGAATTTAATGACTTCAAAAATGCAGATTAAAATTAAAACATCCTATGCAGCTGGACTGAGAAATTTTGGATGCACTTTTTTGAAAACGAAGAAGATGTTTTCGATGCTTGAGAATTTTTGACGAAAATTCAATTTTTTTTTAAGAAGGCTTCCTGAAATCATCAAAGTTTCCGGCAAAATAGAGGTTTTGTGTAAAAACCTATAGTAATTGTGAAAGAGCGAAAAACGCGCTAACTTTTGATGCATTTATCTTAATTTCGAAATTTTTCCGAAAATTGACATTTTTGAGCCGTGGGGAGGTCTTAACTAGAGTCGGAAATCATATCAAGTTCAAAGTCCATATATTTTAAGTATTCCTGATTGAAACGATTGAGATTGTCAGTTTTTGGATTCGAAAATCGATCGGATCTGAAAAGAGATATGCTCGAAATTAGAAAGGATTTGATATATGGTGCCTATTAGCGCGATGTCGGAAAGATAAAACTAAAGATCTATTTATGATTCAAGAATACAATGACTAATTAATATCTTTCTACGAATCACAGACCTCATGGTGTTATTTAGACATCTCCATCGAATGATAGATGAGTATGAAAATATCAAAAGCTAATTGCAAGCTGGTTAATGATGGATGGAAATTATAGGAAGTCGTACTATGTAAAATAAAGCAAAATTAGGAATTTCTAGTTGCTAAAATTTAATCAAAGTAGACTAAATCGACTCATTCAAGTTGTTACATAATACCGACAATTGATCCAACAAGCAATACAGATAGAAATTGTCTAGGTCTGCGAAAGCCGATAATTAACTTAAAACTTGTTCGAAAGACGTTAATATTCTATTTCATAACAATTTTCTACTATGATTAATTTGAACAATGAGAAAATATCTTTATTTTTCAATAGTAGACTTAAATCTGTATCATGATACTGATATTTCTAAGTCATCGCTTGCGACATTACTTCTTTGAAAATAAAATCATTTTTCTTTGTCTAAAATAGTGCTTATCAATTTTCGGTAGCAATTGTTTGGAAGGTGAACTAAGTTCGAGAATATTTAAAATTAGAAAATTTGATTCTACGATTAATATATACTTCTTTTGAGTGTTGGTCGAAAGTAGCAAAACAGAAACATATGATTAATGAGTTGCCTTTATTCAACGCAGCGAACGATATCTCAAATAGCAGAGTTTTAAATGAACTATTTTCTGAAGTCATGTTTGGAATATATTTTTTATTTCGTTCATCATATCGTAATGTCGTATGTTTCCTGTTCCGACGTTTCTACTAATCTCCGTCTTCTGTATTTGTAATCTGTGTATGCTTAAGAATATATTGCCTAGAATGACAAACAAGGAACAGATGTAGTTAATTTAGAGAAGAGCATAAAAACAGAATTAGTACAAAATACGATCGAAAGCAGCACGATAAACAACTACTATAGCAACGTTGCAAATACGAGTGTAAAATATATCCTCACATGTTTAGTTGTCATCGACAGGATTGATGTTTGATTAGAAAGAAGATCTTGTTTGGTAAAATTATAACAAGAGTAATGATTTTATAAAATAGTTCTTTGTATTAATTGTGTAACTGGCTTGTTGGTTAGGATCACATGAGATATTCAATATGAAGTCATTGAACTAAGTATTTGGTAATGACTGTTCTTTGAAATTCGAATTAAAGTATGCTATCAAGATTGGACCTACTCGGGAAAAACGGATATCTCGAGCTATACTTTTTAAAATTTCCTCTCCATACTCTTTCTCTCTCTTCTCGTACTTTTGATACGATTTGAATTCATGCATGTTTTTCATACGGGAATAATTTTGTCTCGAGGCAAAGATGAACAAGCTTTCATAACGATTAGTTTTGAAGCATGTTAATTTCGAATCTAGTCATATACAGTAGCGATTATTCGTTGTAATAATGATAGTGTGATAATTAATATCAAAGATGTTTTCATCATACAATCGTTCTATTGACGTGTAGTGAGTAATGAACTTATAAAATTTGTATGAGAGAGAGAGAGACGAACTCTCATGTTTACAGACGAATATACAACAACAATGGATTCAACAATCTATGACTAATTTGACTTCAATAACATCTTAAATGAAGAGACTGTAGGTTTCTCAATTAAAAACTAAAACATCATACTATCGAGCAGAGTAACATAGGTTTTGCGAAACTTGATAAGATGCACGGAAAATTGTTAAAATGGTGTACACGTGTAGATTGATTTCAATCAAATACATGATCATAGATAAGTAATAGTGTTTGATGAATGATACTATGTCGAAAGTTTGAGACTTTTATTCGTTCGATTATGTTAATGTTTGCCATTTTCCAAATTGATTCGTACTCCTCTTGATCACTCTGATAATTTTATATATGTAAAGGAATACTTTAGATGTTCATTTTTCTTTCATCATTCCTTAGCCTGTTAGTTGCTTAAGATACTTTGTTGGTAAAAATTACCAATATGAATCGCATACAAGGAAATGAAAGTTTCAATTGAATAGACGTTCTTCTTTTTTTCAAACCCGAGTACACTCACGGGTAGAAAAGCGGATCTTAGATCTCAAGATTCGCCAACATTAACTTTGCCAATTGATATAGTTGCTGCTTTTCTGTCATCTTCCATATTGTAGCAGAATACTTCGAGCTACTTGTCTCCGATCGGAGAATATGCAAATTTCTGCATATTGACTTTTTCATACTGACGGAATACATTGGTCATTCATTTCAAGTACAAGACATTACGGTTTTGTATCCTATTTCAGAAATGATTCATTGATATTATTTCATTCGAGCGCTCATATGAAAGTCCTTTTTAAGCAATTTAAATTCATACTACAGACCAAATGAGCATTACCTAAAAAAAATATTCACATTTTATACTTTCAACTATTTCACAACAATTACCAAGATTTAGTTTTTTCACAATACATACTCGGTTTGGTTAACGATGAGTGTATTGATGCATCATCGTAACTATGAAAGCCGGAAAAAAATAAGTCTTGGTAAATTGTTATTTTTCTATCAAACACCGTCCACGTGAAACAATCGATTGTAATTAATGGAAAATATCATGCTTAAGGTTATACATAATCTAAAGAAGACGTATTGTCATTTTACACGAATTATCGAAACTATTTCAATCGACGAGACATTAGAAGAAAAACAGTTGACATACAGACTATTATTTAATACACTGCATGCCCTAATTCATAGGATGGTTTTTTGAATTTACACATCGTTTTTAATTATTTAGAAGATGATCAAATTCTTTATGAACAATTTCTATCGCCGCTATGTTGTATTTTTGAGATGTCGATCGTAGAAATTATTATAATCATACTAATGATTGTTCTTGAACATATACTCTGAAAAGCTCATGGAACAAAATTATATTAAACAGATTCATTCATTCATTCATTCATAGGATAAACAGTAGGGAAAAGACAAGAAATACATGATTGTAAACAGGAGTATACAAGGTGAACGGAGAGTTATATATCTGCATCTATGCAAATGTTTCTTTTTGAATTCAATCTCTCGATAGATAGAATTACAAAATTGTACACAGTTAATGATGAAACATGGATTGCTAGAATATTAAAGCAACAAAGTTCAATTAGCTGAAGAACTGAAGTTTCGACGACGAGATGCACAAATGCTTTCCACCGAAATTATTTCTCGAGCATCTTCTTATCTAAAAACAATACGGTAGTTCGTCCAATTACTATTGATAGTATAGTCTAGACCGGCTAAAATTTGATATATACAGAGTTCAATTGTTATTTGACCAAATGTTTGAGTAGAAATATGGAAACAAGTTTTAGTATGACTCATATCATATTCATTGATCGAAGCTACATTCATTGTCTTAACACTCCGTTGCTATCTGATAATCGTCCGTATATCATCGAACCTTTTCATAGTTTTTTCTATTGTAAAACCCATGGTCAATTATTGATGACAAAAACTCAACAAGAGGACTTGTATCAAATATTTGTAATTATTTAATTGATCAATCGAATTATTATTGAACATAGAATATTCAATCTTGAAACAACTAACTGATAAACATAATCGTTTCAGAACTAAGCACTTCGATTTCTCAGTAATAACACAGCAATATTTCTCATGATTTTCGAAGAATACTATTTGAAATCGTTTTTCATTTTTAATTCTGAGAAAATTTTCGATATCATCTTCCATTATAAACAATACCTACGTGTAAAATTTCTATCTTACTTGTTCTAATGAATTATTTAAAAGTTTCATCATTTTTTCATCGACAAACTTCTATTCATAATTAAACTTCTAATTGAAAATAGCCAAGTTAAGATAAATTTTTTTCATGTCGAAATCAGAAAAGATTTTCTCTCATTAAAAATCATATATCTACACCGAGTTAGAATGCAAACATAAAAACTACACACGGGTAAACTCAGCTTAGTTTTAAAATCGTACACGAATCGTCTATCTGACGGTTCATACATATTTTGTTTCATTTTGCATAGGTACATTGCAGTACTCTCTATGAATTTTATTTTTAAACTAGATACTTTGTGAAACATGATCTAAAAACGAGTGTTAGAAATAAATAATTGAGTGATACATTGATGAACAAGTCTGTATTTAGTATTTCTTAAGTAAATCATTGATAACCCATCACGAACGACTGCAAGGAAGTATCAGAGGTGATGCATAATTAACATCTCATTGAAATATAGATGAAGTATTTCCCTATTGATGTGCTGCGCTGTGTAAATTAAACAATGAGAAGCGAAATGCTTTCCAAAGCACATAGAAAAAAGCCCAGATTTTAGTTGATTAGAAACTGTGAGTATATTGTGTTTCGCATCTTCATTCAGTATAAAGTATATAGACCTTACGTTACTAGATAAAGTGCCAGTCCTATCCGAATTTCAAACTTTTTTTGGAAGTTGGAATTGTATCGGAATCGTTAAATGTGATAGTTTAAGAATCGAAATCAGAATCGACCGATCCCTAATGAAAACATCTTGAAATTAAGAAGCTTTAGAATATGATATGTACAAGTTTCATTTTATCTTTTTATCGATAGTAGCGTACTCTGAAGTATTTAAAAAGCTTATCGTGTACGAGTAGATGAAACTTATCAGTTAGTCTAAACCGATTATAACGTTAATTGAAATCAACTAGTGACACTAAAGTGTCGATAATGTTAAATATCGATGAATGTGTTTATCAGATGAGGTAACATTGATTATATGCTTGTTACTATGATAATCTATAGGAATCGTTTTGTAAAAAAAAATGACTTTTATTTCTTAGCGTGCACAATCGTATGAGTTTGTTTTCGTCTATTTACTATAAGTCTACCGCATGACATACGAATCTCAAGTAGAAAATTAGTATTGTTCAAAGATTTAATCGAATTATTGTGACTTTGACAATTGCCAATGATCTTGTTTTCTTTTAAATTTCAATATACCTAACATAGCTGAATGAGTTTGCATTTGTTTGAAGTGATAATTGGAAGGAACGTATAGCTGATATATGTATATATGCCTAATCAGCCAGATTTATCAACTATTAAAGTAAAGAATAGAAGAACAAAATACACTTGATTAGTTTTTCTTTTTTCGACAAATTTGCAAATTGAACAATAATAGACAATCTAACTAACATTCAAATTCATATTTATCTAGCCGCGGGCATGTTTCACTGTACGTATAACATTATCAAGATAATCAATGATTGAAATATAATGGTAAATTTTATTTAACGAGATACATACGAATATAATCTCTATAGACCTAAAAGAATGTTCCAACTGAAAACAACTATATCACTTACTACTGTATAAAGATAAAAAAAGTTGACAAAGTTTTTAACACTACGACTGATATTCATATGAATGTAACACTATGACCTGCTCATGGATACCAACCAGTCCATGATATCGAACGATTCGTGAGTAGATAAAAATCAAAGCAAAAAAACAAACGAATTTCTATCACACTCTTATAGTGACTAAGGCAGAGATATGGTGCGTGTTTGTGAAAAGATTACACTAACAGTTACATTTTTTACGACTCAACTATAAGATATTGAACGTTTTTATTGTGTCTATAAAGTGTATATGTTAATTCTTTGCTGTACGTGTGTTTCATCATTGATAATATTATCCATACTGTTAATACTTACTATTGAATTTCATAAACAATTGTTCTACATTCACCATCGCCAATCATATAAAGTAATTACTGACCCATGAAATATTAGATATTAATTGAACCGAAATTTACGAACGTATGAATTTTGAAAATTTCCATTAAACTACACAAGACAATAAAATTTTTGATTATATACATCATTTAATCTATTTACATTTTTATTTGAAATACATTTTGTTTTCTTTTTTGTTTACGAATTCTAGTTGAAATTATTCGGTAAAACAACAAAAAATAATTATTCTTAATATGACTTTCATACGTTTCGTATAAAAAGAAAAACAAAAAAACTAAAGACAGAAAATGAAAAAAAAACAAAATTAGTTCACTTTGTTTTCAAATAGTTAAATTTTACGATCAAAATTTTTACTAAACAATATAAGAGCTATGTACACAATAATTACAATGAAAAACGAACATAAATAACAAACTAATGCACTATACATCTGTCGACGAGCTCTTCTTGCAGATGTATTTATGGTTGGATAAAACATACCGAAATAATTTGAGGGTGTCGAATAAGTATTTTCAATAATGGACGATGAAAGTGACTCAAGCGAAACAGCTAAATGACTTTCAATCTGACTTGATGTCTCTGACTGAAAATGGAATTTATTCATGTTTAAAACTAAATACATATTATGTATAAATTTTCTTACACATTCTTTCTCTTGCCAAACTTTTCGACATATAGGACAATCTAATTTTTTCATAGTAAACCATTGCATTATACATTCATGACAAAATTCATACCGATGATCACAATTAATTATCGGAATATCAACTGATGTTTTTTCCAAGCAAATACAACATATTTTGTTACCATTCTGTTGATTAAGTGATGTTAACGAAACCGTCCCATTCATTCTTGAACATTAAAATAAATGTTGCTCGAACGACTCGTTTGCTTAGACGTTGGACTGACCTTTTTCCATTTTTTTTCTCTCTCTCGTTCCTTCTATTCATGTTGCTCTCAGCTGATCACGTGAACACAGAAAAAAAGATAAGTGTCTCGTCATAGTGACCAATGCCTTTTCTTCATTAACAAAAGAACGCTGAAGTTCATGGGTACATGTATATACATATATATATGTATGGTATGTACATGTATGTGTAAAATAGTCATCAGAAGAATAGAAAGTAAAAAGAGAGAAGTTCAATCATTCATAAACCGTGAGGAGCTATTGGTTCATAAACTGGTAAGGCATACATATTTTCCCAAACATGTGAAAGGCAAACGGATGCATGAAAACGAAAAAAAATTTGAAGCGGTGTTGCAATAGCAGCAATAATTGACCATGGTACGACATGATAGAAAGCCAATTGAAATGGATTAGCTTCGTGTTTTGTTGTTGTTGTCGTTTCTTCGAACCATAAACAAAGGTCAAGTATTATTAATAATGTAATAACTTCACGTGCCGGATATTCATATGTATTTGTTCGTATGAGACGTTTACGTAAAGCAATAAGTATAAAAAAAGCATGAACAGTTCCTTCAATAAACTCTTAAATGAAAAAGAAAAAAAGACAAAATATCACTTGAATTTATTGCATTATTATTTCATGCCTAATATAACAATAATCATTTTAACATAAGCAATCCATGTCGCTGGATTTTTATTATTAATTAAAGCAAATGCACTAAATATTGAATATAAATAAATACCAGCAAGTGAAACAATAATTAACACATTGTCAAAACCTAGATAAGAAGAAATTTAAATTTAACAACATATGTTTTTCATTTGATAGACATCAAATGAATATTTTTTTCTTGATTACGTGTCGTTATTCTTCGATATTGTAATTGTCGTATTTTTATCAATGCCCATATTGTAGCAAATAAAGATAAAATTAATAAACATAAATTGGCTATTTCAACAATAGCAATACTATAGACGATTCGTTTCGGTGTTTTCAATATTGACGTAAATGGACTATGTGTAGAAGCAATTAGTAATGAATGATTAAGATGATAGGATAATGTTGTTCTTTGACGATCATTGTTTGTTGTTGATAGAGCATTCATATCATCGCTGATTTTATTTTGAAATATAGCATAGAGTATTATTGATATAAGTGTACATGAAAATATGACCATGCCAGCAAATAAGCCTTTTATTGATGCATGACAATTAACCATAAATACATTTTTCGTCGATGCTTTATTCGACATTTTATATGTAAATGTTTTACCAATATTTTCCCATATGAGAAAAAATAACTAGATATTAAATTGATTTAAAATAAAAAAGAAAATTTTTCATTATTCAAAATCTTACTGTTAAACACATAAGACTAAATTCGATTGTACATGGATATAGCAATGGTTTTAATTTGATATAACCTTCATTAATAAACGTGTTCATTTGAAGAGTATCTTCCATAGATTTTATACAATGAAATCGGTTCATAAGAAGTTGAGCACTTTTTATTGAATAACTACGATTACTAATAGTAACATTATTATTATGTTCTATACTCATTTCATAAGCACGAATTTCAATTATTTGAGATTTTGTTTCATTAACAACCATGCGAAACCTAAATATAATATCGATGATATTATTGACATAGACAAAGAGATTGAATACAAATAATATTTTCAATCAGTAGAACATCACATTTGAATTTGATCGAGTACACATCAGACATTCAAAGATTGTTGTAAGATTTTTCTCTTTCTTTATCGAACTCAAAGACTGTTGATTACGTGACACCATATTTTAAATTTTTTTTTTAAATAGATATTCGAAATCCCATACTAAAACTTTGTAATTAATTTGCTTGTAAAAATTTCAACATTTACTCTGTTATGATTATATAATATAAAATTGAAGATTATAATTAATATTGCTAATCTCTAGTGGTACACACTGTAGTCAACAGATGCATCCGCAGGGTGAATGTTCACATCCTATTCGACCCTGTGGATACTTCTGCTAGGTAATAAAAAAGCTTGTCATACACAATGAAGATTTAATTATAGAAAGAATGTGTGCACTCCATGGATGAAATCAATCATATTTACATATATTTGTTAGCTATTGTTATTCTATGCTAATTTGTCATGATTATCTCATATTGATTATTTACTCATTCTAGTACCACAATAGCATAAAGACTTATGTTCAATAGTTTGTCAAGGTATATTCGTTGATCTGATCAATATCATATGTTTTATTCGAAATAAATTTATATTGTTACAATACATACCATACACACAGATTGGTCACTACAATATGCATTACAGCTAATCGAGCAAGATTTTCATGTGCTCGTATAATTAACTAAAACCAAAGATAACATAACGATTTCTTTTCTTACATTGAATACATACGTTTGAATGTTTAAAAATAAAGAAAAATTGAACGAAACTAAATAATAATCTTGAAAAGTCATCGATTACTTTTGTCCATGGTGTACATGAAAGATTTTCAAGATTGCTTAATATCGATAGACCTGAATGTATAACTGTGCCAAGACAAAAAACTAAATTAATATTTATAAATTAATAAATTCTATACATATGAATTAATGTCACTCACTTACTTCCGATTCCGACACGAATATAAAGACCACCAGCTGTTGAATGATCATCATAATTATACATGATAACTCTTTGAAGAATGCTATCTTTTCGATGATGAATGTCATTTGTTTGTGTAGGTGCTTCATTAAGATCTATTGTTTGTCGTCTCATTAATATATTAATTGGTCTTCCCATATATATTGATACATTATCGGATGATATCGATTTATTATGAATATCTTCATTTATAGTTGTTGCACGGATTGAACATATTTCTTGTTTATCAGTATAAACATTAGATGTTCTTAAATGAAAATGAGCTGCTGATGGAATTTTATAGTTTTGCTTCTTTCGAACAATATTCATTTGCATATGATTGGAATCTAAACTATTCATTTTTGATGAATGACTATTAAGTATCTGCTTATGATGAACAATGTCTGTGATACAAAATATAATCCATATTATTGAGCACCAATAGAGATAAGTAAAGTAAATCTATGAAAAAGATACAATTACAAGAAAGAAAGAAAAAAACTGTACAGTTCTATTATTTTTCTTACTGCTGTTAGATCTTTTATATTTCCAGCTTGTTCACATGGTACAATAGCACCTGATATTGATAATGTCACACCACCAATAAAAACAACTAGAACAATAAGTGATTCGATTTCTCATTATTGTTACTATAATTATATATCTATTCGTTTCATATCGAGATGACATAATTGAAACATTCGTGATCCTTTTAAAAAATACGTTTATTCTTCAAATTTTCATGTTGATGCAAAAGAAATTTTTATAGTTTTTTAACTGATGTATTTCCTCCGGCAAGTAAAATGATTGATTAATTTTATATGTGAAACTGATCATGTTATTTGGCTAAGTTCAAGTAAAATTAGTACTAACGAACAATACTATATCGGCACGAGTCGAACTCTGCTGTTTTCAACGAACTTTTCATTATCATAAAGAATTCTAATTTTAAGCAAGAAGAGTTTTTCACACGATCAAATTGATGCAAAGCATTTTTCAAAACGAATAAGTTTCACTAACCAGAGTGATGAAAGATTTACCCACTTAGTATTCTGAACAATAAGCATTCCCAGGTGATGGAATCCGATCAGCCGACGAAATTTATGATTGCGGAATGAGTAACGGATCTGACGAGAAAATAGTGATTTATCTCAGGTCGAAAAATCAGATGTAAGATCTTGTGAAACTAGATAGGATCGTACAAAATATCGTCGTCTCTGAAATGTTACATTAAGTCTTACAATACAATTAGGTCTTTCAAGAATTTGATAGGACGAATTAATGTAAGATTCTAGAGACTACGATTTTCGTACATTTTTTTTATCAGATCTTACAAGATCAGATGTAGAATCTTGTTAGATCCAAATTAACAGAAAATGCATAATATAAAACTAAAAGAAGCAAAAGGTTGTATAACAACCAAATTTGGCAAAAATCGGTATGAGAAGAAAGCGAAGAAAAATAATTGAACATGAAAATGTAGAATCCAAAAGATATGTATAGAGAACGGAATTGTAGTTTTCGAGATTGTGTTGACTCTTACGAAAATAGTTAAATTGCTCTTCCTTATCGTCGATAGTGTATAGTACTTAACTGTTAATACGTAAACTACGTATAGTTAACAAACAAGAAATTAGAAACGATTAAAGCACGATTCAACCAAGATAAAAATCAACGCCAAGAAGCTATTGAGTGGTTTAGCATTACTACTTGGCTAGCACATAAAACAAT
The DNA here is from genome assembly GCA_900239685.1 of Rotaria macrura. Classification (NCBI taxonomy): domain Eukaryota; kingdom Metazoa; phylum Rotifera; class Eurotatoria; order Philodinida; family Philodinidae; genus Rotaria; species Rotaria macrura. Next base: position 57,059 of record OENT01000042.1, read on the forward strand.
GGAAATAATACTAATCAACTTCGAGTTTTCTTGTCTTTTATCATATGATTTAATAAAAGTTTTGTAATGTTCAAAGTTATTGAAGAATTTCTATATTATCCTTTTCTGCTTTTTCCACCAAACCGCTGTTAGATCTTGAAATCTGATTGTTTGCCTTGAGTACCCGGTGATGTCATTAGAGGTCAGTCAAAACTCTATAATAGACGTTATCAGATTCCGGCAATCGGATTCCAATCCTAACGATCTGAATGTTGTTCTGCAACCAGGATTCCGTCGATTTAATAGAAATTCATCATAAAATCCGATCGAACCCAGTTGTCAGAATGAATCTCTTCGGTAGATTTTGTTCACTATCCAGACGATCTGACACAGCTCAAGCTTTTCTTTAGGCCAATTCGGAGTCCTATGTGATTCGTGCCAACGTGAATATCTAGCAATATTATGCTTTCGAGTCCTGCTCTACTTGGAGTTTAGCTAATCATTTGATTTACATACACCTCTTTACTTACCTAAGCCATAGAGAATACTGAAAATTTTGTATGCATCAGCATTTTCATCAATATTCCTTTGAATAGAAAAAAAATTGAATTGTAAATTATAACTGAATTCAAATTTGCAAGTATCATCAGGAGATTTAATATGTTTGCTATACATGTCTATATGCAATTTATTTCTATTATGACAAAAACAGTTACAATCTATAGACGAATCTCCCTGAGAAGTATGTATAAGTTTGATGATAGATAAAAAGAAAGAAATCAAGACAATGTTCATGGTAGAAGAATGAATAGGTGCAAAAGAGATTTTAATTCTAGATCATTACCCTCCTTGAAAAAATGGATTCGACCAATTTTTTCGACGCATATATTCACGAAGACCATTTATATTCGATTTTGTCAATGAATGATGATGAGAATTCAATAGTAAATTTGTTGTCATTATTGTTAATTGACTTTGTTTTATTTGTAGAATAATATACTATGAATTCATATACACGATTTTGTTGCTATATATATATATTAGAAAGACAAATAACAAACCTTATCATAGTAAAGGTTTCGTATATCAAAGAAACTAATTTCTCAACATGATAGTAGAGCAAAAATTTCGATCAACTGATCGATCGTATTCATACTGATAAATCAAACGATGAATAAATTATCGATTTATTTTTGTTGTTTTTCATATGTAAATGATGTGCTCTGTTTTTCTTTCATAGAATATGCGATTATATTATTAATCATATATCTGAGTGAGTCGGCATTTCCTGATGTTTCAAAAATCGTCCTAGTTTTCTTAAATAAATCTGTTCCTTTTTGTTTTCTCTCTCTCTCGAAAGAATATCAAGATAGATAAATTTATTTTCGGAATCAACAACGATTCATAATAAAATCGGAACAACTGCGAAGCGTCTTATTAACGAATCTATCTCTTTTTAACTGCAATCTTTCAAACAACAGAACAAACATGACGTGTTCGAGAAAAAAAAATAGCAATTTTCTTTTATTTTTGAATAAATGAATATATATATATATATATATATAGATCGATCAGCGTAAGTGAAGGAAAACATGATCTAAATAATAATTCATCATAATTTTATCATATAGATTTTATTAATATGCGTATGCACATGTGTACATACGTATAAGAAGAAAAAGCGCACTCAATTAAAATAAACTTTTGGTTCGATTTTTATAGTCCAGATAAAGTAACTGGTTTTTCACTGCCATAATTCATAGCATCAGTTCGATACATAGATGGAGTAGCATAAGCTGATGTTGAACTTGGCATTGGTTGAACAAATGGTGTATCTATTGGACAATATTTTGCATCTTTCGCATTAACATGACTTGGAGTAACAAATTGATCACCTTTTCAATAGATGTTAAATCATATTTAGAAATATATATACATGAACGAACATGATCATCAATACATACGAGTTTCCGTTGTAAGACCTGAATGCGGTATGAAACGTGGTGGTTGATGTACTTGTCGAATTTTTGTTGGTGTGGAAAACCATATTGAATCTCGCATTGGTAACTGTTCACGTGCGACACTATCTATAGGCAACGGATTCGGTGTATTACCAAAACCCCAAGCTTTAGTATACTCTTCGGCATCCCAATATGATAATGGATCTTTTTTGCCAATACCTTGCCATTCATCTCTAAACGAGAAAAAAAATGATGAATCAATATGTCTGATATATGAATACATACGGTCTCCATCGGCGATGTTCTTTATTATATGTCGTTAGATAAGGATCAAGAAGTGTAAACACACCTTGTTCAGAAGGATCCCATGTTCGTGCAACTGTTGCTGGTCTTGTTTGTCTTTCATCTTGACGTAGAGCCTGAATAGATGGATATGTAGTTTTTTTTCTCTCTATTGAATATTCATGTTTCATCGATAAGATTATATAGTTACTTTAGTCACAGGTGCTTCTGTCTGTGTTAAATAAGGTAATTGTCCATCGATACGATCTAATTCTGCTTTCATACTTGGTTTTGCATGGAATTCTTCCTTATATTCACTTTGTTGATGAGACATTGATAATGGACGACTCCAATCACGTGCTTTAAGTTTTTCGACAAAATCACTCATGTAATTGACTGAAAACGAAAAACATGTTGCCAGTTTGAAACTGAATCAAACTAATTGATCGTTTACCTTTCCATAAAGCGGGCGCTTTTCTATGCATATTTATTTGATCATTGTATATTTCTTGTTGAGGAAATTTATTGTCATGATAAGCAGCATTCGTGGTTTTGAAATGTTCTTTTGGTGTAATTTCATCGGGAGCACGTAATCGATCTGGTAATGGATCAGTAAAAACCCGCTAATAAGTTTTAAAAAATAAAACAAGGATTTTACGATTAAAATAATAAGATGATAACGAGAAATAGAAAGAACAATGAAACCTTAAAATTTGACGATGGGAAATAATATCCGGGTCGGTATTGATGACCAACGCCAGCACTCGTTTGAAAAAGATCTTGACGACGTTCAGCAGAATCTGAGTCAAGCATTTTGTATTCTGTTGTACTTGATAAGAAAATAAAATCTACAAACAACAATTATTCAAAACTACTTTCCATTGTCAACCATCATTAAACTTTGTTACCAAGCAATATCATGTATTCACTTGCAATTGTCGCTAGTTGACAGACAATAATATCGTTGTTTTGATTGGAGTATATTTACCAATAGGAGTAAGAAACAACTAAATTCTTTGAAATTATAAGACAACGTCATCACATCGTTTATACTTTCATTATTTCACAATAATGTTTTCAAGTGATGGATTTCTCACTGATAATTCGTCATCTAATACTACGGGTCGCACTCATGTATTCACGTCGTTTCCAAATTCAGCTATAGATCCTGATGATGAACTTTCAGAAAATAAAACAACAATGAATCCAACCGATTCGAACAAATACGCACTTCCATTACCAGCCACTGCTAATGATACTGCAGCAACAACAGCAACCGAATATCACATGTGGCAAATCGAATTTTATCAAAAATATTTTCAAGTTGACACGTGGCAAGTAGTTGAACGTTTAATAGGTTCAATAACACCGAGACCAAATAAATCTTATTTCGATTCAACTATTAGACAGAATCCTGATTTATATGGGCCATTTTGGGTTTGTGTTACTTTTATATTAACCGTGGCAATTAGCGGTAATATAGTTAATTATTTTCATCAATCTGCTACCGAATTTCAAATTGATTTCTCAAAAATAACATTATCAGCAATTGTAAGTAGACAAGGTAAAATTGAAAAAAAAATATAGTCGAAAATGATTCTTCTATTTTTACCAATAGCTCATTTTTCTCTATTGGTGGTTATTGCCAACATCGATTTATTTTTTCTTTCGTTGGCGTTTAAATCGTATTGAATATACATTCCTTGAATTACTTTGTATTTATGGTTATAGTTTAACTATATTCATACCGGTATCGATTCTATGGATAATACCTGTTAGTTGGTTACAATGGACATCAACAATAATTGCCTCGATCATAAGTGGAAGTGTTTTAGTTGTTACATTTTGGCCAACGATTAATTCTGATCAGAAACGTTTCAATGCTGTATCAATGTTAATCGTTCTTTTCTTTCATTTATTGATGGCAATATGTATAATGCTAGTTTTTTTTCATGTCTCTGATAAAAACATAACTACAACATCAGACACAACAAAAATTATTACAACAGTTGCACCATCGACTACTACCAAAAAAGTTTGAATCTTTTCAATGAACTTTCGTTCGTTTTTTTTTTATTCCATTATGGTATTTGGCTTGTTTTAACGAAATAAATTTATTACTAAAAAATACATTTATCCCGTCTCAGTTAAATAATACAGTTGAATTTTTTTTATATATTTTAGATCGAAATTTTTCATGCAAAGTAACTAAATCATCGTTCTGTTGAAATAGTTTTTCTTTTCATTTTATGACAACAATCATTGAACGAAATGAGACGTCGTCATCGTTACAATGACGTGTCCATGAGAATAACCTCGGTTTATTGGTCGTGTTTAATTCTTGAAAATCATTAATTTAATCAACGTGAATTTACGCGTTATCAATCGTTAGAATTTTGAAAATAAGAAGACTATGTTTTCTTTTTACTAATAGTTCTCGTGAAACTTAATCAAGAAGAAAAATTTGTAATTCTCCTATGCCTTGAAAATATTCATTGAGTTCAAATGTGTTAGACATGAATTTTACAGAATTCGAACTATCTCAACATGAGTATTTGTCTAGCAAGTAGTAATTATCTATCGAATAGAACACTTAACAACGTTCATTTGTTTTCTGTTTGAAAAATTTTCTTCTCATTTTATAATGATCTAGTCCTAATGACGATTACTTATTAATGTACTCGAAGAATGAAGAAAATTTTCTTTCAGATAAAATATTATAAAGACATACGATGCCACCTAAGAAGAAAGAAGAAGCTAAACCAAAACCATTGATTGGTCGTGTTGGTACTAATCTTAAAATGGGTATTGTTGGTTTACCCAATGCAGGGTATGTGTTCTTTAGAACAATCTTAAGTCTTATTGATTTTATTTATATTTTCTAGAAAATCAACATTTTTCAACATTCTCACTAAATCTAGTGTGCCTGCTGAAAATTTTCCGTTTTGTACGATCAATCCGAATGAAAGTAATATCAATAAATTAAAAAATAAAAATATGTCGATCATTTGAACATTCATAGGTCGAGTACCTGTACCCGATGCGCGGTTCAATTTTCTATGTCAACATTATGAACCTTTAAGGTATGTAATTTCTCCGAAGTACGTTCATAAAAACATCATTGTATAATTTCGCCACAGCAAACAACCTGCATATCTAAATGTAAATAAATAAATCAACGAAAAGTTCTTGTCTTTTTTTTTTTGTCTAAATTTCATAACTTCATATTTAGGTCGTTGATATTGCTGGTCTTGTTAAAGGTGCAAGTGAAGGACAAGGTCTTGGTAATGCTTTTCTCTCACATATAAAAGCATGTGATGGTATTTTCCATATGGTTCGTATATTCGATGATGCTGATATCGTTCATGTCGAAGGAAATGTTGATCCAATTCGTGATATTGAAATAATTCATGATGAATTGAGGTTTGACAAAAAGCAATTTGTAAATTTAAGTGAATCATTAAATCTAATATTATAATTTTAGATTGAAAGATCTTGAACTAGCAAAAAAAATTGGCGATGATTTAGAAAAAAAAGCTATACGTGGCAATGAGAAAACATTAAAATTCGATTATGTAAGATAAAATCTTATCGTAAACTGTTCATAGAAAACAAAAATATGAAAACCTTGGACTTAAGTTGAAGAGTTATGTGTACTTCAAAAAATGAATGAGAACAATCAGTCATTCTAGAATGTGTGCACGAAAGAAGTATCCTGGGAAACCCCAAAACTAGTGGTCATCTGAGACATATGTAGGCATTTGGTTTCTGGATACAGTTTTTATGCTTTTTCAGGCGATGTTTTGTTAGAAAGCTACGATTTGGTTCAAAACTAATATCAGATTCGGAATCAACGTTAAAGACTGACTCGATTTATATACGTTGTGGTTAATTCTAAGAAAAAAAATTTTGTTTTGAAAAAATCCCTGTACCCCACCTCAGGGATGGTTTGGTGAAAAATGACAATTTTTTCGATAACTCAACCATTTCTTGCCGGATCCTTCTCATCTTTGAACTTGACCGAGGTATTCATCAGACAATTCTGTGCACAAAATGTCAGCTTAATCGAATGTATTTGTAAAGAGTTATCGTGTAAACGGCCGGATACACTGACCGATTCTACAGTGTACTCTCTTTTTTTTTGAGTACACAGAAAGAAGAACATGTCGTCATCTATTTTATTTTTGTAATAGGATACAATACATAAAGTATTAACAATGTTAAGTGAAGAGAAAGGTAGTGTTCGTTATGGCGAATGGAATGAGAAAGAAATTGAAGTTTTAAATAAACATCTATTTAATACATCGAAACCCATGGTTTACTTATTAAATATGTCCGAAGAAGATTATATCAAGAAAAAGAATAAATGGTTAGGTAAAGTTAAGCAATGGATCGATGAACATGATGCTGGAGCAACAGTTATACCATTCAGTGCCAATTACGAATATCGTCTAGTTGAGTCATCCGATGAGGATCGTGAAAAGATTATTAAAGACACTGGCGCAACAAGGTATATTGCAAGCATGTTTTGTTTTTACAGACGAACATGTATATATATTTTAGTGCATTAGAAAAAATAATTCTGGCTGGCTATCGTTCATTACAGTTATGTTATTTTTTTACTTGTGGAAAAGATGAAGTTAAAGCATGGACTGTTCAAGTTGGTACGAAAGCACCACATGCAGCTGGACGCATACATACTGATTTTGAAAAAGGTTTTATCATGGCTGAAGTTATGAAATATGATGATTTCAAGGAATGTGAAAGTGAAACTGCTGTTAAAGTAAACAAGGAAATTCATTTTTTCAACGAACAATATCAAACTATTATTTTCTGTTTGTTCTATCTAGGCAGAAGGAAAATATCGACAACAAGGAAAAAATTATACTGTTGAAGATGGAGATATCATCTATTTTAAAGTTAATGCTGGCGCTGGTTTAAGTGCAGCAAAAAAATAGCCGATATTATTTTTTTAATCGTCCTTTGCTTTGTTACTGTTCTTTTTTTTTTGAGGGAAGCATTCGTAAAGGATATTTAGAAAAACTCAGAAGACTGTCAAGCGATAGAACAAAATAGTTGTATTCGGAATAAAGTTTTTTTTTAGTTCGTGTTTAGGAAACAGAACTATTTCAGAAATCTTTCTTGAATCATATTTTAGTTTTGTAATTCGTTTAAAATTTCAGAATATTATTTAGATACATTGTTAGTTACAGTGGTGAGAATTCTTTTCGATCTGTAAATTCAACTATCGATATTTGCAACAGTATTGATCACAAGGACAAGAATTGTATTTGATGTAGATCTTGTCGAGAGGAGAGATTATATTAAAATTTCGACCTTAGGATATCTCTAAATTTGTATGCATAAAATTCACTAAGAATATAGATCAGATCTCTATGAGTTTGTTTCGATGACTATTATATAACGAAACTTTTGGCGAATAGTTCATTATAGTTCTTGTTTTGCCCGTTGAACTTTGTAGTTCTGAGGAGAATGTATCACGTGGACCAGTTGATTTGTTATTAATTACTACTAAGATACAGTGGGTAAAATAATTATTCGGACACGTTCATTTTCATTCTTTTCTTCTGCTTCCGTAAAAGCTATAACGAATCTAAAAAGTGATTCTAGTAGAGAAAATCGTTTCCGACAAGAATATAAAGGAATAAAAATTATACTCGGATTTTTAACGATGGGGTCTCCAGAAAACCAAAACCCTAAATTTTCTGAAACTCGAACGTGCGAATATAACTTTGTTTAGATTACAT
>OENT01000042.1:65168-215495 GCA_900239685.1 Rotaria macrura
ATGTAATCTAAACAAAGTTATATTCGCACGTTCGAGTTTCAGAAAATTTAGGGTTTTGGTTTTCTGGAGACCCCATCGTTAAAAATCCGAGTATAATTTTTATTCCTTTATATTCTTGTCGGAAACGATTTTCTCTACTAGAATCACTTTTTAGATTCGTTATAGCTTTTACGGAAGCAGAAGAAAAGAATGAAAATAAACGTGTCCGAATAATTATTTTACCCACTGTATCTATGCTATTAATTTTATCGAATATAAATCAATTGTATTTCCATAAAAATTATTATGGGTAAGTCTGACAAACGAATTTTCTTTGGCACAGAAATGATTTGTTGCTAGTGATCGTTTTATCGCCAATTAAACCATCCGACAGAAAATATCAGAAACACCAAATCTAGTTGGCAAATTTTTCGAACTAAAAAGCCGATTCCGTTCATTATAGTTGCTGTTGCATTTAAGCGATATGTTCAAGTTCATGGTTCTGATCTGTAATACTTGATTGAAAAAAAAAACTTTCAAAATTCCGTTAAATCATCGATGAACTAAAATTCAGCATCTCACGGAAAATATCACATCAAGTGTTTTTCATTATGGATTATTAAAAATGTTCAATTGCTCACGCCGAATGTCGAACGAAGTAGTTCATCCCAAAATGAAACGCTTTCCAGCACATGGCACTAGTATTTTGAGGATATTCTATCAGCATTGAAAAATTTCCATACAAAATCTAGTGATGAATTTAGATAGAGATCTTTCCTTTCGTTCTGCATATTTAAAAGCGCACGTTCGAGTTTCATGTTCCAATGATTGAAGAATGTTTTTCTCCGGAATCCTTCAAACGACAAAATTATCATTTCTTTTTGTAATTCTATCTACGAGTTAACTATGTACGATAAATTTCGAAAAGCCACTGCTGCGTATTAGTCTGTTGATTATTTGAAGAAAAATATTTTCAAAATTAGACGTTCTTAGTGAACCATTTCTAATAAACGTGATCAATACGACATTTATTTGATTTCATTTTCAGATATGTCGTGGAATTCAGAAGGTTTTCTCGACTCTTCTACATATAATCAACAATATGCAGGTCCAACTTCGTACGAACTTCAACAACAACAACAAAAACAACCGCAACATTATGCTGTTCCACAGCAGCAAGTTCCTTATCCAAGTGGTAATTTTATGCCATCACAATTTAATATAAATCCACAAGTGAATCCACCACAATATCATTTCAATACACCGGGAAATTCATCTCAATACTATAGGCCTGATAATTTCCTTCCGCCAACAACGAATCCGACTCATACTGAAGAGGAAGAATTACCTTTACTTGAAGAACTTGGCATCAATTTCGATCATATATTTAAAAAAACTAAATCTGTTCTAAATCCATTTGCAAAACCCGATGCATCCATTCTTGATGATGTCGATCTTGCTGGACCGCTTGTTTTTTGTCTTGCATTTGCTTGTAGTCTTTTATTATTAGGTAAAATACATTTCGGATATGTTTATGGTGTCGTTACATTAGGCACAGTTGGTATGTATGGATTATTAAATATGATGGCATCACCAGATAAACCATGTTCCGGTTTATTCGTATCGAGTGTACTTGGCTATTGTCTTTTACCCATGGTTATTTTATCATTCTCATCATTTCTATTCAAATTAAATGGTCTATTTGGATTAATAATTGCATCTATATTTATTCTATGGTGTTCATTATCGGCTTCGAAACTTTTTGCGACATCATTAGCCATGATTGGACAACAAATTCTTGTTGCATATCCTTGTGCTTTGTTTTATGGAGTGTTTGCATTGTTAACAATCTTTTGAAAGTTAAATAAACGGAAAATACTAAACATCTTGTCTTGATTAAAATCAAGCATGAATTTTAATTGTGAATGAGCATAGCACTAAAATTACCGAGTAAAAATATTCAAACGTTATACGATGAAAATTTCCTTTTTTTTTGAATGTTAAAAAGATTATCTAGAAGAATTAATATCGTCGACAGATTTCATTCGTACTTGAAGGCTTCTAATATTTAATCTTACTTTGAATGAAGTAAATCGTTTTTGGTAAAAAACAACAAACGAAATACTAGCCATGAATTTTTATTCGTTCTTATTAGTGCTAATCTCTTGAATTCTCCGAATACACAAATACTGATACCCAAGCAGACAAGAATTTGGAAACACGCGTTTAAACGTATCAAACGAGAACCGCGATTGCCACCCATTCACGCCCATAAATAAAACGCAAGAAACGCGTTTCTTGCGTTTTATTTATGGGCGTGAATGGGTGGCAATCACGGTTCTCGTTTGATGCATGCGTTTAAACGCTTGTTTCCAAATTCTTGTCTGCTTGGGTAGGAACATTTCTTAGTCACATAAGTATCTTTTTCTAATTTGTATTAAAACTGTGTTAATGTCGGATGGCTTTTTTTCGCAAATATAGTTTTACGCATTTGATTTCAACGAAAAATGCACTCCAATATTCTTTTTGCTTTCTACTGATTCTCATACGATTGCCTTTTAAGGTATGCTTAAATTTACCTGTGACTTGGTCTCATAAGGAAATTGCACAATTTCATTTAAATTACTCATCCTACCAAAAAAAAAGAACGATTGAAAACACACATGAATTACCTTATATGGTTATGCCTATAGTTAATATACGTTGAATGAATGTAAATAACTGTGCAAAGTTATACTATATAAAGAGTATCATTCACTAAAGTAAGATCACTACTCTTCAACTACAATATTAACATTCAACTACAATGTCATACAACGGTAATGATGAAGTAAATGCTATTGTCATTGACAATGGTTCTGGTATGGTCAAAGCAGGTTTCTGTGGTGAAGATGCACCACGTGCAGTCTTTCCAGCTGCAGTCGGTCGACCACATTACACAGCTATTATGCCTGGAATGGGCAATAAAGATTCTTACATAGGCGACGAAGCTTTAGCTAAGAAAGGAATTTTAACTATTCGCTATCCAATTGAACATGGTATCGTAACTAACTGGGATGATATGGAGAAAATATGGCATCATACTTTTTATAATGAACTTCGAGTAGCACCCGAAGAACACCCGATCCTACTCACAGAAGCACCACTCAATCCAAAAGCAAATCGAGAGAAAATGACACAAATTCTTTTCGAACAATTTAATACACCGGGTAAGAAAATTTCTTCGTTCAAAGAACGATGCTCATGTTCTTTTTATTTGGTTCCATTCAGCCATGTATGTGGCGATTCAAGCCGTTCTATCACTTTACGCCAGTGGACGTACAACTGGTGTTGTACTAGATAGTGGTGATGGTGTTACTCATACAGTACCTATCTATGAAGGTAAAAGATAATACTATTCGTCATCAAACATTCTCACATGATAAGTATTGATTTCTATAGGTTACGCAATACCACATGCGATCAGTCGTCTTGATCTCGCTGGACGAGATTTAACTGACTGGATGATTCGATTGTTAACTGAACGTGGCTACAGTTTTACATCAACAGCTGAACGTGAAATTGTTCGTGATGTTAAAGAAAAAATCGGTTATGTAGCATTGGACTTCGAACAAGAGTTAGCGACAGCAAGTCGTTCGAGTAGTATCGAGAAGAACTATGAATTGCCCGATGGTCAAATCATAACGATCGGTAATGAACGTTTTCGATGTCCTGAAACACTTTTTACACCGGCGACAATCGGTCGAGAAGAGCCAGGCATTTCTGAAATGGTTTATAATACAATAATGAAATGTGATATTGACATTCGAAGAGAGTTGTATCTCAATACTATACTTTCTGGAGGTGAGTAAGAAAAGCAGTTGATCAGTAATTATGAATGTTATTTTGTGGTATCTATCAATAGGAACAACAATGTTTCCTGGCATAGCTGATCGAATGCAAAAAGATATGACAGCATTGGCTCCATCGGCGATGAAAGTTCGTATCGTTGCACCTCCGGAACGTAAATATGCCGTATGGATCGGTGGTTCGATTCTGAGTTCATTGTCAACATTTCAAAATATGTGGATATCAAAACAAGAATACGATGAAGCGGGTCCAGGAATTGTACATAGAAAATGTTTTTGAAACAGTTAATATAGTATATGTACATTGTGATGTTTTTTCTTTTATCATGAAAATAAATTTTAAAGAACACAAAGTTCTTATCTATTGAATATATTCATAAACTGAAAACAAATGAGAAATATGATGAGTATGGTTTTTTGTAGAATTTCATCTTTCAACGATTGAAAAAAAGCAAAGCAACGATAATGATAGACATCTCACTCGAGTAGATATAACCGGTTTAGTAATCTGAAAGAGACATGTTTTCTTTCGATACTCTTGGCGAAAAATTGTAGTTACACAATAAAATTCCATATCTAAAGTATAGTTTGTTCTAGTAGTACTTTTACTTGAACAGTATGCCTAGTAATAAGATTCAAAGAATGAAAGCTTGTATCCGAGCAGTAGTAAAGGATTCAATTTTTTTTGAATGAAAATTGTTTTTGAGTAGAAAAAATGGATTCAGAGTTGCCCTGAAGTTCAATGCATACGATGAAAATATGACGAGAGTGCATCGGATGCTGTCGATCGTTTTTTGTTTCTTCTCGATAAAAATTGAAAGTGAGATATTTTGAAACATTCAACTTAATATTTAGGCTTTTCGTTCAATTAAAATTTGCCTCGATTGACTTGTCTTGCACACATCGAAATCAACGTTGGAAACAATGAACAAACAAGCATGAAGAACGTTGTCTAAATCATTATTCTTTTAGATTTAAGATCATCATATTACATTAGAAAATGTATGGCAAGAAATAACTATTGAAACTTATTGATTTCAATAAAAAAAATCTTAACGAAGACAAAATCTACGTTACTCTTATTGTATAATCCATGTTTCATTGACTTCATCGAATTTTATTCCACATCCCTTCGATTCTCATTGGGTCTTTATCGGATCCAGGAAATCTACCTTTTCTTCCTTCGAATTTTTCAACGATTTTGAATAAAATTATTTCGAAATATTGCATGCCAGAAAAAGAGTAGTAGGGATTCTTTTGTTTTGAATAAGAAAAAGCAGTAGTCGAATGTATTCAGTAGTTGAATATTTCAAGAAATTTAGATTCATCTTCGTTGAAATCTTTCAAAGTGATGATAAAAATAGTAGAAGGTCGAAATAGTTTGTCTTAGATATTTTGAAAATTTCACTAATTAATCGAAAATCTTGTTTGTTTAGTCTGTGTCTTACTTGAATCTAATGTTTCCTCTCTAGTCTAAATAATGATTGATTAATTATGAAGAAAACATTGTCCATTCAACTATTTCTATATCCTTGATTTTGTATTCCTCGTGTATCTATGTATGAAAATTCTCTTTTCTTCTTCATTATACGGCTTCACGTATCATAACAAAAAGAACATTCGAGTCATCAGTAATAGTTTCGTTCTTTTAATCAATGCCTTTCGGATGATTATTATTGTAAGAAAAATTCCCACATTTCTCTAAGGTCGTCATAATTGAAAATTAGAATAATACAAATGATGTCGTATTCACCAATGACAACCGGTATTTTTACATGCACATTTCAATGACAAACTTCAAAAGAAATGCAGCTAAACAGACAAACAACAGAACGACGACAACGCAAATAACCTTGCATAGAAACACTAAGAAAATGTATACCTCGATTGGATGCAATAGCAACAAATCAATTAAATGGTCTACCTGATGTTTCTATCTTATCAGTAAAAAATTTGAAGAAAACCTTATTTTATTAAGATCGTATGACTTGAAAGAATGTCATTCAATTGCATGAGAGCTCTAAATCCTATTGTTATTGATAATGGTTCTGGCAATATCAAAGCTGGTTTTGCTGGAGACAGTCAACCGTGTACAATATTTTCGAATGTAATCGGTCGTCGAAGTCAAATCAAATCGCTGACTGAAACGCTTGTCAAAAATCACTATATTGGCCGAGAAGCATTAGACAATAAAGACATTCTATCGATTCATTATCCTATTGAACATGGCATTGTTACGAATTGGGATGATATGGAAAAAATCTGGTATCATACACTCTATAATGAACTTCATATTTTACCAGAAGAACATCCTGTTTTACTAACGGAAGCACCATTGAATCCGAAAGGAAATCGTGAAAAAATGGCACAAGTTCTTTTTGATCATTTCAATATGCCAGGTAATGATTTCTCGTTGTTTGTACGAATTAAATTTGTCATTTTTTCCAATCCAGGATAGTATTAAGTCACTGAGTAGTTGCTATACAGACTTCTAATGTCGTGCCATCGAATCAAATATGTATCCGTATTTTTGTTTAGCAATATATGTTGCGATGCAAGCTGTTCTTTCATTTTATGCATGTGGTCGAGTTGCTGGTGTCGTTCTCGAAATCGGTGATGGCATTTCACAGACTGTACCTATTTATCAAGGTTGCCTTTCGTTACATATTCCTCTTTGTATTTGTTCTGTTTCACAGTCGAGTTATAGGTTATGCTGTACCACATGCAATTAAACGTCTCGATCTAGCTGGACGAGATTTAACGAATTTCATGATTCAATTACTAGCCGAACGTGGATATTCATTTACATCGACAACAGATCGTGAAATTGTTCGTGACATAAAAGAAAAATTCGCCTATGTTGCATTAGATTTCGAACAAGAATTAGCCAATGCAAATCGTAGACATACGAACGAGAAATATTATGAATTACCAGATGGACAAAAACTAGCTATTGGTACAGAATGTTTTCGTTGTTCGGAAGCTCTTTTTACACCGACGATGATTGGTCAACAAGAAGTAGGCATTGCTGAAATGGTTCATGATTCAATTATGAAATGTGATTATGATTTACGAGATCGTTTACATCGGAAGATACTCTTATCAGGAGGTGAATTGAAATGAATTATTAACAATATGCAGATAACAGCTTAGTATTTGTAGGAACAACGATGATGCCGGGTTTGAGACATCGATTGGAAAAAGAGATGATAAAATTAACTCCAGAAGCATCGAAAACACGTGTTATTGCTGAATCCGAACGAAATTTTGCGGCATGGCTCGGTGGTTCGATTCTTAGTTCGCTATCATCTTTTCAGAACATGTGGATAACAAAACAAGAATATTATGAATATGGTCCATCGATTGTTTATCGAAAATGTATGTGATATTAGAAAAATTTCTTTGATAATATTTGTGTTTTTTTTCTTTTGTATATATTCGAATAAATATTATATATTTGATATTGAAAAGAAACTTTTCTCATATGACATAATGTTTTTGTGTACTCAAAAAGTGAGTACACTCTAGAATCGGTCAGTGTGTCCGGCCGTTTACACGATAACTCTTTACAAATACATTCGATTGAGCTGAAATTTTGTGCACAGAATTGTCTGATGAATATCTCGGTCGAGTTCAAAGATGAGAAGGATCCGGCAAGAAATGGTTGAGTTATCGAAAAAATTGTCATTTTTCACCAAGCAATCCCTGAGGTGGGGTACAGGGATTTTTTCAAAAAAAACTTTTTTCTCAGAATTATCCACCATGTATATAAATCGACTCAGTTTTTAACGCTGATTCTGAATCTGATATTAGTTTTGAACCAAATCGAGCTTTCTAAAAGAACATCGCCAAAAAAAGGTCTCGAAATAAACAAAAACTGCATCCCGAAACTAAATTGCCTAGATATGTCTCAGTTGGCCAGTAGTGTTGGAGTTTCCCAAAAAGGTTTACCAAGATACTTCATCCGTGCACACATTCTAGAATGGCTGATTTGTCTCATTCACTTTTTGAAGTACACATAACTCTCGGACATAAGTCCGAAGTTTTCACATTTATTTTTATATAACTTCAATTATCAGTTGATACTATTAAAAATTATAATCAGAAAGATTTTACAATTCTTGAACTACTAAATCGTTCATTTGTAGACAATATTATTCTTCGATTTCATTATCATATAACATCGAAGAAGTTCAGAATATGTACAAGAAATAGTTTAAAAGTCCTTCGAAGTATGTCGACTAGTATCTATTGTCATCATCAGCAACCGAACAATGATCATGATAAAACTCTTCTCATGTCGAAGTTGCAAGATGAATTCAAATATAATTCTCGATCTGTAGTGTTGAAAGTTAGAAAAATGTGTCCAACTTAAATTTTTATAATTCAAATTTTTCACCATCAGATTGATGATGTTAGACATTGTCCTTCAATATATGATCTTTGTTTGGTATGAATGAGTTGAGAAATAATAAAGAGAAAAGATGCATAAAAAAAACGTGACTTCGTCACGCTTGAATAGATCGTTGTCTTAGACTAAAGTCAATGATGAGTATATTTCGGTACAATCATCATGAAAGTGCATAGAACGTACTAGTAATGAACACTATATCAGTGAACCAGATATAATTACATCGAAATCAAGTGGAAAGTGAAACATTTAATTATCAACATCATGAATGTGAGTTGAAGTTCAAAAACTCTCAAACGAATGAGTCTGGTAATAGTCAACATTTCGAAAAATGTTCCTTACGTTGATATATATATATATAACAATATGAAACTAATCGAAATCTAATAATTTGTTTGGTCGTTCTGAGCTATAATTAATTAAACGTACGATTCAAAATTAAAGAGATAGCATTGTTCTTATTCTGCCTGTCTGCCTATTTACTAGTATTTTTGAAAACAGTAGTCTTTGCGTATAAATATCAATTGACGCACAGTTAACTAAGTAAAAAAGAAAGAAAAAATTTGATTCAAATTACCTTATATGGTCATATCAATATAAAAACTACCTCCATTGGTGCAAATGTCATCCATTCATCCAAATGCTTGAAAAGGCAACATGATAAACAGTATTGAAAAATCATGTAGCTATATATGCTGTAACCATTCAACGAAGACGCCCTATTGACTTTCCAAAGCCATGGCATGCAGTGTCGATGATGTACCAGATCCAATCGTTCTTGACAATGGCTCCAGTGCGATTAAAGCAGGCTTTGCTGGTGATGATACCCCAAAAGTGATTTTTCCTGCAATAGTTGGTCGTTCACGTCAAGGAAAACATTTACTTGAAAAAACTCATGCAGATACATTCATTGGCAATAATGCACTTAAAACTAGAGAAATTTTATCTATTCATTATCCTATTGAACATGGTATTGTTACAAATTGGGAAGATATGATTCGAATCTGGCATTATACATTTCATGATGCACTGCATGTTGAATCGACCGAACGTCCAATTGTAATCACTGAAGCAACATTGAATCCGATAGGTAACCGCGAGAAAATGTTGCAAGTTCTATTCGAACAATTTCAAGTACCAGGTAAGTAGAAACTTATTTACTGTACTATTGTAAACTAGTATTGAATTTTGTCATATTTTAATAAATTCTTAGCAACACACATAGCAAATGATGCAGTTCTCGCATTTTATTCTTTGGGTAGAACAACTGGTATTGTTATTGAAATTGGTGATGGCGTTTCACAAATTGTACCAATTCATGAAGGTGAATAAGGGATTTTCGTAGTTCGTTGATTTAACCAAATTCTATAGGTTATACAATATCAAATGCAATTAAACGTCTCGATCTAGCTGGACGAGATTTAACGAATTTCATGATTCAATTACTAGCCGAACGTGGATATTCATTTACATCGACAGCAGATCGTGAAATTGTTCGTGACATAAAAGAAAAATTCGCCTATGTTGCATTAGATTTCGAACAAGAATTAGCCAATGCAAATCGTAGACATACGAACGAGAAATATTATGAATTACCAGATGGACAAAAACTAGCTATTGGTACAGAATGTTTTCGTTGTTCGGAAGCTCTTTTTACACCGACGATGATTGGTCAACAAGAAGTAGGCATTGCTGAAATGGTTCATGATTCAATTATGAAATGTGATTATGATTCAAGACAAACCTTCTTTTGTAATTGTCTTTTATCAGGAGGTTAATTGCTTTGATTATTTTTGAGTGATTGTTTTGAGATCGATTCTTTGAAGGAACAACAATGCTTCCAGGATTCGCTGATCGAATGAAAAAAGAAATGGTTGCACTTGTTCCATCGACGAGCAGAATTCGTATTGTTGCCGTACCCGAACGAATGGTTAGCGTATGGATAGGTGGTTCAATTATTGGTTCGTTATCAATGTTTCAAAGAATAAAAATAACAAGACAAGAATATGATGAAGTCGGTCCATCAATCGCACATCGAGAATTTGCTTAGTCGTGTACGATAAAAAATTTTCTATGGAGATTTATTTTATTCTATATTATTTGGACTCTATTTTGAATGTTCGATGATTTATTTTTATACAAATATGTAAATAGATTATGAAAAATGATTATTTTTCAAAGGTAGATCTTTCTTTATACGTTAGTTACGGTCCAGTTTAATCTCTCCTCGAATTGCTTTTACGAGACCTATATACGATCAATACGTTCATATAGAAGCAATTATAAGCACACTATTTCTGAAGATGATTGAAAATTCAATAGTATCATCAATTTCTTTAAATGATGACTGGAAACAGTAGAGTAGGTACTGTATCATATTTAGATATAGTGAGCCATTTTTCTAATAATTTTTCATCTAGAAATGAATTATTCGTCCCGAGGAGAGTTTCATCAGAACCATGATTTACACTCAAGAGATCACACTTATGTTTAATTTTTCACAGTTTCACTCGAAGATATCTATAAAAAATGATTCGATTGTAACACACATGAACTAGTACAACATTCCAAGGTTGAAAGTCTTACAATACAAACAACTATTAGTTTATTCAAAAGACGAAATACTTCGAAACTATTCGTTACATGTCTACGGCTACTCGAGAACAATGAAAAACTCAATGATTTAATATATTTGATGGGGCCTTTGAAGAAAGTTTGGACAAACAAAGTATTGCATACATAAATTCAATAAAAATATGACCTTGATATTTAAATAAATCGAGTAGAAAACACACATAAGCGAGTCGTGAAATAGAATACACATACAGATGTCGTTTTAGATGGGTCTCATCGTATACTACACAATGTTAACGAAGTCAACACTCTCTCAAGATCAAGATAATATATGAATAAATATTAATATTTGATGATTGAGTACGACTTTGACTGTCTTCTGTAGCGTTCTTGTTATCAATACTCAAAATTCTATGGTCTTGACTCTTATATGAGTTAATTTTCGTCTTAACATAACCGATAAAAAATACAATCGTTCCAAAAATGAAGCTCGCAACATCTGAATCAAATCTCGTCAGATGTCAGTCTACGTCACAGTACTCAACAAAACGCGACACAATGTATATCATCCAATTCGATTGCTTGTTTTTTCATGCATTCGTGTAGTGTTTCTGCTATTAATATTTTTCCAACAAAGTATATACTAAAAACCATCCGTTTTTAATTATACATATACATATATATATAAATCGTTTCATGGCTAATCAATCAAATAATGAGAAACGTGTAAATACATGTCAGCCGCGAAACACATATTCAATATAAAACACACTTCATTTCTAGAACGATGCTCCTTCTACACGTCCTTCACCGTCAGGTGGTGCAGCTAGTGATAATCATACACGTAAACGTTTATTTTCTAAAGAACGTAATAATCTTTGTTTTTTTGTTATTTTCCTCGAAAGAATTTCATTTACATTCAGTTCGTAATATGATGTATGGCTTCGGTGATGATCCACAGCCCTATGCTGAATCTGTCGAAATACTTGAAGATCTTGTTGTACAATATATAACAGATATGGTATGAATAATAAGAATAGAAAACATTGAATAGGTTTTGTTTTTTGTTTTTTTGTTTTCTTTAGACACTAAAAGCAAATGAAATAGGCAGCAATAAACAAGGTCGAATTGTAGTCAATGATATTCTGTATTTACTTCGACATGATGCTAGAAAATATGCACGTGTAAAAGAACTTTTATCGATGAATGAAGAATTGAAACGAGCACGAAAAGCCTTTGATGAACCATCGAAAGGTCTTGAATAAATTTGTAAATAATTTGTTCTTTTCTGTATTTCAGATTCAATATGAATTCATTATTTTATTTAACAATTCTTTTAAATCTCTTAATTGTTAATGCTGATTCGTTAATCAATGGTCTTTATTGTGGTAGAGAAAATTGCTACGAACTATTGAATGTAACACGAGCAGCTAATAAACAAGAAATCACAAAAGCATATCGAGCTTTAGCAAAAAAATTTCATCCCGATGTAGCTAAAACAGTACAAGATAAGGAAATGTACACCGAAAAATTTCGAACATTTGCAAATGCCTACGAAATTTTACGAGACGAAGAAACAAGAAACGACTACGACCGTATGTTAGATAATCCAGAAGAGTAAATTTTCTCTCTCGATTTTGATCGATCAATTCTGATATCTTCTGTTTTTTTTTCTAAAGATATTATACGCACTACTATCGTTATTATCGACATCGATACGCACCAAAAGTTGATGTTCGACTGGTTCTATTTATTCTCATATCAGTGATTAGTGCAATTCAATATTACAGGTTTTATATAACAAAGTCATGCATTTTAAATCTTTATTTATTTTTTTCTAGTCAATATAGTAATTATTATACAGCAATCGATTATTTTGTGACTGTACCAAAGTATCGTATAAGAGCGCAAGAAATCGCTCGACAGGAAGGATTAATGAGTAACAATAGTAATAGTGAATCATCGAAGAAAAACCGTGGTCGACAAAAAATGAGTAAACAAGAAGAAGAAACTATACTCAAACGAATCGTTGAACAAAATCTAGACATACAAGGTGGTTTTAGTAAACCGAGTAAGTTAAAAATTGATTTTTACGCTTCTAAAATTGTTCTATGATGTGTCATCATGAATGAATAGTTTTCGATAATTGTGTAAGATATAGTTTCAACGAGAAAAACTTGATGCCATTGGTTAACTATAGCTAAATCTATTTGTGATAGAAAACATCAATATCTCTAAATTGGTTTTGTTGAATCGAACTCATTTTCTCTTCAATGATAGAGGATACTTCAGAATTTATGTTTTCATATCAAAATTATCGTTGGATGCTCATTTAGAGTGATGACATTTTAATAAAATACAAAAAGATAAGATTTGTAATTTTGATAAATGTCTTCCTTAACCAATTGCGATAATCAGAGTTAGTCTGAATTTAATATATTTTATAATTGGGACTAGTTCATACGAAAATTGACAAGAAAAATTTTTTAAATACCAGTTTTAGCAGAAAGTGAGTAGATTGAGAACCGAAGAACATGTAAATTAGTCACAGTAGAAATTTCGAACATCTATATCTCTCTAATCATGAGATATGAAGCACCAAATCCAACTAGAATCTATACTTAGCCTGATTGGAAAAGATATTCTTGAAACATTGAAGTTCATTTTCTCTACGGACAGTTACTCTAAAATTCGTGGTTCAAGATTTTTCTGAAACGATTATTTGTCAATATTCGTAAAAGCGTTTTCTCTTTAAAATATATTAAATTCAGGCAAAGTCTGATTACCTCAATTGAGTAGAGACGACTAAAGCTAAAATTAAAAATCTCACCTTTCGGTATTTTATTGAAAAATCATAACTTAAAGAGAAGCATCTGACGACAGTTTTGATAAGAAAAAAAAATTCTAAAGTTTCTTCTATTACTAGAAAACACATGAGCTCGATTCATTGAACTAACATGGGCATACTGATGTTTTTGTATTGTAACTCTATTTATGGTAGCTACACGTTGTGTTTATTTTTCACACTGTAACTAGGGATGCAGCAAATCGAGAATGGAGTTGGGATTTTATTTGAATTTAATTCCTACATGTGGATTTCGTCTAAAGGACTGGGACGCATGAGATTACGAATCTACCCATCGATATTTTCTCTGACAAAGCCTAATCGATTTTATATCGACAAAAAGAGCACGCCAAGACGAACATTTTGGTATCGAACTTATGTGAGATTTTGAAGGCTAAAACTTATTAACGAAAAAAGATATTTTTCTTCACTAATTGGATAATTGTTTTGTGCACTATGGATTCAATTCCATAATGCATTTATAAGGAAAAATGGTACTTGAATTATGAAGTTGATAGCTCTTGCATTGGGCTTCAATTATATATATCAATGATTGATTGGTTACATATTTCCATGAGATAAAGATCTAATTTATGGAGAATTACTATTACCATTTTTACTATATATGTAAATTATCCTCATCTATCAGCACATATTGTAGTTTAAAACTTGAAGTAACCAAACTTCTGATCTTAATCATCTGATACTCATTTTCAAAAGCTACAAAATCATACAAGTTTTTAAAATAAAAAGAACATGGCCACTAGAAAAATTCTGGAGCACACTCAGCTTGAGCTAGGATTTCGTAAATTTTTTACTCGTATTTAGCCACTATTTACTGCGAAAGAAACCGTTTAATCCTACATCAATACAATATTCGAAATGAGTAGGAGAAGTTGAATCGATTTGTGTATGTTTCAAAATTTTTCTGAGACAATTGTTTTTCATCGAACAATTTTCCTCTACTCTCCTCGTCTTCAGGGAATTTTCAAGAAATAACAATTTTCCTGCGGTATGTAAAGTTCTTGAACGTCTAAAATGCAAATAAAAGTGAAATGACAGAGAAATAAACCATCAAGTGATCTGTTTGAGAGACCTCAATTTTTGAAAATTCCCTGAAGACGAGGAGAGTAGAGGAAAATTTTTCGATGAAAAAGAATTGTCTCGGAAAACTTTTGAAACATACACAAATCGATTCAACTTCTCCTACGCATTTCGAATATTGTATTGATGTGGGATTAAACGGTTTATTTCGCAGTAAATAGTAGCTAAATACGAGTAAAAAATTTACGAAATCCTAGCTCAAGTTGAGTGTGCTCCAGAATTTTTCTAGCGGCCATGTTCTTTTTATTTTAAAAACTTGTATGATTTTGTAGCTTTTGAAAAGGATTATCAAATGAGTAAGACCAGATGTTTGGCTACTCCAACTTCCCGATTCGAATGTTTGTTCAAAGTCCTTGGGAAAGGACAAACATAGGAATTATACTAATAGTACTGCTTAACACATTCAATCTTAATGTATTGTAGCTTGATAATGAATTAATAATTTATATATAGAATTGAATTCCTCTGCAAGAACTATCGAATTCATCATTAAAGTACCAATTTTCCTTATAAATGCAGTATGGAATTGAATCCATAGTGCACAAAACAATTATCCAATTAGTGAAGAAAAATGTCTTTTTTCGTTAATAAGTTTTAGCCTTCGAAGTCTCACATAAGTTCAGTACCAAAATATTCGTCTTGGCGTGCTCTTTTTGTTGATATAAAATCGATTAGGCTTTGTCAAAGAAAATATTGATGGGCCGATTCGTGATATTATGCGTCCCGGTCCTTTAGACTACAGTATTGTTGATATTGCTTTGTTCTGCTTAGATTTGGGAATTGTTTTCAATCTAACATGAGTTCAAATTAGTATTCTTACTACACACACATGAAATCTCAAAGCTCAAATCTAAACAACTTTATATCAATTTTCATCAGATTTGGATAATTTAAAACTAAACAGAAATCAAAATCCCAAAGTTTTGGATATGTTACAATCCTATTTAGGTCAGCATTTACTCTTAAAAACATAATTTTGTTTGAGTACAAAATATTCATTCATCCGTGTAAAGTCTAAATCATCTAAGGTAAGGTCAACCTTGAGTCATCTATAAACTATTTATAAAAACAAATCAACCTTCTGATCTGGAATGTGGAAGGAATAACAAAATAGATCTCAACTATTCTCAAAGACAGAAATGATCAAACTGGAAAACTAACATATCAAGATAGCCGATGCATAATAAATACAACGAGTGAATTGAAATCTAACATTATTTAGACGTTTACACACCCGAATAGAGAGAGAATCTCGTACAATCAGTTCCAGTCATCACTTATATTCTCTACTTTGTTACAGGTTATCATCATTCGACTATTGTCGAGTGGTCATTCGTGATTTTTATTT
The DNA here is from genome assembly GCA_900239685.1 of Rotaria macrura. Taxonomy (NCBI): domain Eukaryota; kingdom Metazoa; phylum Rotifera; class Eurotatoria; order Philodinida; family Philodinidae; genus Rotaria; species Rotaria macrura. The sequence goes on from OENT01000042.1 coordinate 81,278, forward strand.
ATGTTTGTGTTTCTTTCGAGTGACACCGATGAACAAGTGGTCATGTTTTGTTTTTTGATATTAGACAAATGTGTTTATATTTTTTTTTCGACTAATATTTTCTGTATTTATATTCATAGGCATTAAACGTGTACTTTGGCTTCAATTAATACTTTTTCCTTATTACATATTTACATGGTTAACGTGGCATATTCGCTGGTTCTATAAATTTTCCATAAATAAACATGAATTGGGCGAAGACGAGAAAATCTATTTAATGTGTCGAAATTTAAATATCAGTCGTGCACATTTCGATTCATTGATTGAAAAAGAACAAGATCAAATGTGGGAACGAAAGTTATGGATAAAAGAAAATTTTCTCGCATGGAAATCAGAAACTGAAGAAGAACAAAAGGAGAAATTAATTAAATCAGGCCGCTATAAGGCCTATCGTCGTTTTATGAAAAGTGGTGGACCCGGACAAATGACATTCGGTCCTGATTAATTATTTAGTGCTATTTTTTTGTTTTGGTTCTTTACTTTACAGTCAGATTTTTTTTTCTCCAATTAATTGTTTTAATATATATATATATAAACAAAAAAAAAAAAAAAAAAAAAAAAAAAAAGAAATAAAAGAGAAGGAAATGTATATATAATTTACAGTCGGTAAATAGATGATCATATATCTAAAGACTACACAGAAAACAAAAAGAAGGAACTTCATCGCTCACTGTATAACGACTTATTATCTACAGAAAAAAAAAAATTTTCTTTTTTTAATTACTACTAATAGTGACCGTTTGTTTAATATCGTTGTCAGTGGTTATTGAATTTATGTTTCGCTTCAATGATGTGATTGGTCGATCAGCACCATATGCAACAGACATATTTGTTTCTAAATTAAGTGATTTTTTGACTTGACACCGACTTAATATATCATTTAGACGAGGATCTTCACTTGAAATAACATGACTAAATAAAGATAAACATAAGTGTTATTTTCATATTCACCATAAGATAAATATTTACTCTCGTTTTAAATGTTGTCGCATGAGCATACGAGATTTGCAACCAACTGAACAAAAACAACATACATACGTATCGAAATCTTGATGATAAACCATATGTGACGTTAGCTTATCTTTACGAAAAAAGAAACGACCACAAATATTGCAACCATATCGAACTTGTCTATCATGTATTGATGTTTTATGACGTATCATTGTATGGACACTACTAAATATTTTATTACCTACATATAAAACATACGTTTTATAGAAATTAAATCAAATACAGTAATACACCTACATATTGGACACGCTGCTTTTGTGTCCAGTCGCGTTGTAATGCCTTCTTCCTAATAACATAAGAAAAAAAATTAATAATAATCACAATCATAAATAATATGTTTCAATACTAATTCATCTTGAAATGGATCAAATAATGGTGAAACAGCAGGTGATGGTTGAGAATCAGAACTCTCTGGCGCCTATAAAAAAAAAACATCTATTCAATATTCTTTTTAATAAATGTTGTCAATTTCGAATCTGAATTATCTATCTCTTATTCTTATCAGCTAAGTGTTAAAAACGTTCGTATGTATTTTATTCTTCTGAATATACACAACAAAAAAAAGTACTTGTGAATATTCTAGCAAACCAAATACTTTCATTTCACATGAAAATTCTAGGTTTTCCTTTCTAGCATGATGTCTATGTAATATGAATAAATTACTAATAGAAATAGTGTCAAGTATATAAGAATATTTTCCTTCAATTACACATACAACCACAGCAACATTTGACAGATCAAATCAATAAAAAAACATGTACCATAATCTTTCAATAAATACTAACTAGAACATACATCTGAATGTAGTTCAATTTCAAACAATAATTTCGAGTCAATCTCAATGGAATATGCAGACAAATCTGTACAGATTTTAGTTATTCATAATTGAAACTTCTTGTAAAATCAATTGAATAAGTTTTCTTGTAAAAATTCATGTGCAGACATAAAAAAAAGAACTCGATAGAATTCAGTTGTTTTAAGATTCCGATGTTATACTCGTAGAACGTTTTATGTTTGATGTCAATATATATGTATCGTGTAAATCAAGCCGCGAGCTAACATATTTATGTGATGATTTCTCGTAGCCTTGTGGATTGTACCCATATATGCATAAACTACACTTAAAAGGTTTCATTTTGCGTCATATGATATCGATGAAGCTAAATTTATATACATGATATATTGTGAAAATAAAGTATGAGATGAATATGATGTCTATGTTTTCTTTTCATAACCTAATTGAATAGAACAAAGAAATCAATATTATGATTTAGTAGATATTCTTTTGTTTACAGAAAAAGAATTATCTTGCCTAAAAAATCAATTATGATATTGACAAAACTAAAAATTTTCAATGTTCAATATGATATACACGACAGAATTTGATAGTAAATAGAATTCATTGTAAAGTAAACTTAGATATACAACATGTAATAGATTCATTAAGGTTATTTCATTGATTTCAATCGAATTATGAAATACTATTTTGAACACATATTGTATAAACTTTTCCTATGAATAGGATTATTATTGATATCTTGTTCAAGAGAACTTACATTAACGGTTGCATCGGGTGTACACATGCCATTGTTTGCATGTTCTTGACCAAGCAGAAGACTATCAAATGTTTCATGACATTGTGTACATTTGAAATGAGTGGGTCCAGTTGGTGAACAAGCTCTTGGATCCGTGAATGCTACGAGCATCGGACGTCGATGTATAATGGCAACGGTTTTACCAATATCACCATCATGAATAAGTGCTGGCGATGGTGATAATGGTTCATTATTGACAGGTTTCAGTGATATTATTTGTGGTTGTTCATGTCGATCGTCATCATGATTATTTGTTGAATTCGTCATTGTACTATTTGCAGTACTTGACAGAGACGGCGTTGTCCACATGTCATTTGAATAGATAAAATTTGATATTGCTGTTTTATCAGGTGATAAAACAGCATCAATATCTTCCAAACATCTAGATTCATCACTTGATAATTCAATATCACTTTCTGTTCGATGGGATTCAGCATTCATTATTTCTAGAAACATAGTAAATATAATGTCTTAGTTTGTTGTTTTTTTTTCGTCTGATTTTATTTAATATCGAACCGGGACTACTGCCATAGTTTTTTATATTTGTTGTTGACCAAGACGAAATGATTGACGATGAATTTAGTGTTGCTGTTGTTGACGGTGCATCAGTCATTAATCCTCGATGCCGTTTCGATATTGATTCATGTATATACTGTTGATGTTTCAAATCGGTTTTAATTGAAAGCATTGGCGTAGTTGGCGGAGAGCTTGCTTCAACATCGGTCGTTTCACGTATTGTTATTTCAGTAGAAAATGATCGACCACATGGACATGTAAAATGTTGATTGTTATTTAGTTTTGATAATGCTGAATTTGATGCTAGAAATACAATGATTTTTATATATACGTAAGAGTTCATAGGATTTGACAGAAAATCTAGAATCATATTTCAAGAACTAGCTTGCATATTGCTCAGAAAGTTGATTGAAAACGTTGATAAGGTTTTCTTTTGTTTTGTCCTTCACTTTTTCAAACCTACGTCATAGAAAAATCTGTTGCACATGTGTTTCCCATTTTCATTCATCAAAGATTGTTTCATATAGTCCAACGTATCCAATCATTCTTCTATCCATCGTATTTTTTTTTCTTTCTAATTAGAAGCAACAATAACAGTCGTAAAACTTACGTAGCGTTGATTCACGATACTTGGATAGTATTCCATCTAGCCATCTCATAAGTATATCAAGTTGATGACTCTTAGTCTGTTCAATAGCTTTACTAATCAGCAATCGAATTTCTTCGAATTCCATATTATTTAGGCTAGAAATAAATTAAAAACACAACAACGACAACTAACACTTTAAATTTACAACAATTATAACTAAGCTAGTCATGATGTTTTTTTTTTCTTCGTTTCCTAATAAATAAAACAAACGGCCAGCGCCACATATCGTCAAAGTCATTCGAATATGTGGCGCTTCTCTTGCTATTCATTGGTTTTTTATATGATATAAAAAGAAAGCAACAACTGATGTTGTTGTAGCATTGTAAAGACGAAAGAGGGCAACTTTGACGATGGTTCAATGCACCCACGCATTAACTTAATTGTTTATTTTAGATTATTATTTTTATTTGTGTATCTTTAATAGCCATTATTCGTAAATGATGAATATTTATCAATAGATTCAATCGTAGTTATTGTTGTTCTTACTGAAATTATTTTTTTTTCTCCTGTAAACTTCTTTAAAATAAACAACAATGGAATTACGTGTTGGCCATAAATATCGTCTCGGACGAAAAATCGGTTCGGGATCATTCGGTGATATTTATCTTGGTACCAATATAGCATCAAATGAAGAAGTGGCTATTAAACTCGAAAGTTCACGTACTAAACATCCTCAATTACATATTGAATCGAAAATCTATCGTCTCATGCAAGGTGGTGTTGGTATACCAGTTATTAAATGGTGTGGTGCCGAAGGAGATTACAATGTTCTTGTCATGGATTTACTTGGACCATCTCTAGAAGATCTATTTAATTTTTGTTCGAGAAAATTTTCACTTAAAACTGTACTTTTACTTGCTGATCAAATGGTAATTATTTTTATCCTTTTTGTCATTTTATCAATATCTGAGAAAATAGTATGTGAACAATAGATATATCTTATTGTTCGAACAAATCTTGCATAGATACATTTTGTAATTCAAAAGAATAAAATGAAAATTTTACATTGTCGTACAAACTCTAGTTTGTCATAGATACAAAACGATAGTCAGACGTTTATCGTTTATTTTAATCAAAATTTTTCTCTTCCATTATGCTATCTTAGATATCTTGCTATGACATAATGATCTAGAGATTGAAGTAAAACTTCATTAATGATGAATTTCTTGCATGCTTATATATTGAATAACATGAAGAAGAAAAAAACTCTACAGCCATGACGGATGTTAGACTCTTTGAATAAGCGTGGAAAGTAATTATAGGCATAAGATATGTTTTGAAACTTATTAGAGGTCATAATCAGTCTATGCCTAGGTGTTTGTTATTGAGAGAGAAAAAGAAAACAGAGTACTTTTTTTTTTGCCAGTTATATGTGAAGACATTCGAACCTTTGTAAATACACTATTAAAGAACAGGAGTAAACACATTAATTAAGTCCCGATTGAAGAAATACGTTAATAAAAAAAAAAAACAACGAAACATGATTTAATATGATAATTAGTTTTACATTCAATTTATTAATTCTAGGTGAGCCGTGTTGATTTTATTCATTCGAAAAATTTTATTCATCGTGACATAAAACCTGGTAAATAATTTTTGCAATGGTAATTCTATTAAAATCAATATATGTTTTATTTGATTTAGACAATTTTTTAATGGGCATCGGTCGAAAAGGCAATCTTGTGTATATCATTGATTTTGGTCTTGCAAAAAAATATCGCGATGCCCGTACACATCAACATATACCCTACCGAGAAAATAAGAATTTAACTGGCACAGCACGTTATGCATCAATCAATACACATCTTGGCATTGGTTTGTTTAGTTTAAATAGTTCTCTTCTTTTTCCTTTTTTTTTGAAAGTTGAGATTTTTTGAAAAACATACTGATTTACCAGTAGAATACAGATGGTTATGTACATCGTTGTCCTCTCTCTTTCTTTTTTTTTGTGTTTATGTGATAAAAAAAAAATAGAATATTGCTAATTGTCATGTATGACTGTACGTATAGCAACAGAGCGATAACAGTAACAATAATGTCGTACGAATTCTTTCTCAATAGAGCTTAATAGATAGTAATGTTGCTTTTCTCAGTCTGCCGATATATCATTTTCGATGGAAAATCTATTTCGATAAAAAATTCATAGCAATGCAACATACTTGAAACGATTGATGATGCTAATTTAATTATCTTGTATTTATTCTTGCTTTCTCTTCATAGAACAAAGTCGCCGAGATGATATGGAATCTCTTGGCTATGTACTTATGTATTTTAATCGTGGTAGTCTTCCGGTAGGAGAGAACGAAATTCATGTTGAATTTATTTTATTGAATTAATATGTTTAGTGGCAAGGTTTGAAAGCAGCAACAAAACGTCAAAAATATGAACGAATAAGTGAAAAGAAAATGTCAACACCCATTGAAGAACTATGTAAAGGCTTTCCTGGTAGGAGATATTTTGTTGTTGTTTTTTTGTAAAATGGAGTATCTGGATAGACGCTTTGTTTATTTCATTACAATAGAATTTACAACATATCTTTCATATTGTCGTTCATTACGTTTTGATGACAAACCAGATTATTCGTATGTTGGAATGATAGACAGAAATAGAATAATTCAATTTCAAGTTTTCTTTTCTTCTATTTGTTTCAGATATTTACGACAATTGTTTCGTAATTTATTTCATCGACAAGGCTTTACCTATGACTATATATTCGATTGGAATATGCTCAAATTTGTATGCTAGTATAATTGTCAATGGCAAATTCAGATTGTATTTTCTTCTACTAGAGCGGTCAACGCTTCGATACGAACAGTGTTAATGAAGGTTCAGCAAATAAACTTGAAACAAATGGATACAATGCTAGTGGTAATAATCAACAACAAATGTATACTAGTACAAACAATCAAGGTGAGTGATAGAAAATAGGAATGGTCTATTTTTCTTGTTGTTCGTATTGTATATGTTTCAATATCTAATACATAATAAGAATAGAAAGTCACGATATGACTATTGATCAAACCATACAAGATCGATCGATAAGTATGAATGATGATTACGTTCAAATGACAAACAAATATATTAATTATGATGAAAATAATCATAAAAATCTTTACAAATCATCCTCGAATGACAAGCCTAATAGTAAAAACTCGAATGCAAATGATGATCATGTCAATAAAACATCATCAAATTCAAATGTATTTAGTCGTCTAATGCACAGTGAGCCGCATGTTCAGATAAAATAGTCAACATAAACACCAATAAAACCCAACGGCTGCTGCTTCACTATTGTTATCATGTTTTTTTTTCATCCTATCCCTTCTATTGCCAGCATGGGATCTATTAATATAGAAAATCTAACCTACAAACTGCGGACATCACTAAATACATGCATATGTCTATTTATATCGATATATTCTATTTTCTTTAGACTTCGATGAGTCTGAACCGCCAACAACCAAATCCAGAATGAAATAATTAATTAGAGAAGAAAAGAAAAGGAATTGTACTAGAGAGAAAGAGAGAGAGGTAGTCATTATCAATACTTCATGTGTGAATGAGATCTCTCTTTCAATATTCTATGCACATAAAAATATCACTTTACACGCATTTGACCTTCTTCAATGCTTACAATAAAATATCTATCGGTTTTTTTTCTCTTCTTTTCCTCAATTTGCTTTATGCTTATACATCTTGATACTTTGTCTTTTCTTTATTTTACGTAATCATCCAAATAATGATAATCTTTTTGGTTCTAGGTGTATGTCGACGAACATCGAAAGATATCCATCAAATACCGCCACAACAATCAACATCGAATAATTCCAAACAGCTATTGCCCACTGGGACAGATACAGGTCGATCATCGTCGGCGCGTGCTCCTAAAAAATAATCTTGTACGTATATATTTTTTCTTCTTTTTCTTCTTCAGTGTACAGCGCCTGTTTCTATCGTGTCTTCTTGATCTTTTTTTTTTTTTCTTTTTATATATTATATGAAAAAAAAAGAAAACAGCCATTCAGTTTCTTCACTTTTTCGATCAACTGTTTATTTCTTAGAAGCATAAATTTCTATGAGAGACATCGATCTGTGAACAGTGTATATGTGGTCGATCGCATTTCTTTTTCTTTCTCTTCAGTTCGAAAAAAAAATAGATTGTTTTGACAATCAGCATCAATTTCTTCCATCAATCATATTTTCACATATATTTGTTTGTTTGTTTTCTTTTCTTTTTTTGAAGTTTGAACCACGCATTTATACACTCTATTCTCACTTTTTGGTCTCTAACACTTTTCGTTTTCATTGATATTTATTTGTTGTAACTACTGATGCTGATCGTCATCTTCTTTTTCTTCTCGCGTTTCGTTTCTGTTTGTTGGTTTTGTTTCTTTGTCACTCTTTACGTGCGCGCAGCCTCAAATTACACATTAAAAGCAAACACATCATTCTTCGTTTTCTTTTCTCTTGTCTTTTTTTTTTTCTTCTTTTGTTTAAAAGATCACATTCATTATGTCAGTAATAAAAAGCAAACATAACAGAAAGAATAATTTTAGATTTATGCAATTTCGAATATAGAAATGTAATTAATTTCAACAATTGGCAAATCAACTAATTTTCAAGAAAATCCTCAAGGTCATTCTTGACATTTTTTATAAAACATTTTCCAACTTCAACAATGTTTGATTTAGAATTTCAACGATACTTGAATATATTTCACCTTTTTTTTTCGTCTAAAATCAATCAAATGTTGTTAACTAAAACATTCCATATTCGAATATTGTCAAACAATCTATTGATTATTTGTAGTGAAAACAAAAAAGAAATTAGAAAGAAAAATATCATCGCAAAGTTTTGTGTAACATGCGTTAAATTCATAAAATGCCAATGGCATTTATTGACCGAAATATTTGAAATTTCGATAGTATGCATAATCAATGTCATGTATTCAATACTTTGCTAGTGTTTTTCTTTCTGATGGTTGGAATAAGTTCATTGAGTTTTACAAATGACAGAATACTTCAAATTAAAGTAAAAATTTATGTTTCGAAATGTTACTATTATGACATATATATAAAATGAAAGATACATTTAGAAAAACAAGATTCTCTACTATTCTATGATCTAAATTGTAATTCTTATGCTTTCGAGTAACAAATATTGGTTGAATATTTTTCTTTGGTTCAATATTCAATTATCACATTACATGTACACACGTCAATGACTGTCTATAGTTTTGACGATGAAAGCTTTTATTTGATTCAAATGCGTCTATTTTTATTAACTATATGAAAGTAAAAGGCATTATTGAAAATTGAAAACATTTAACACACACACACTTTTGATAAGAAACTAAAAGGAATATGATACATGAAATCGATACTCTCATCTATTAGAATGTGTTCGATAATAATTAAATAAATAGTTCTTTTCCGTTCATGAAATAGTATGAGGTTTTTTGTTCTTTTTCTTTTTTTGTCCACAAAACGATACTTTACCAAAGAATTCTTACACTCACATTACAACAGTAAATAAAAATGAATATTTCTACATCGGGTAGAATTCAAATAGATTTATGAATTGTAATTCGTCGAACAAAAATATATTGAAAAATTCAATTTCTGTTTTTTTTTATCAACACATGATCATAAATCAAAATAAAGAGTATGAGTTAAATTTTGAAAAATAGATCGTACTCAATATATTTTTAGTTTAGAGATTGTTTTAAAGATGTTACAGATTATAAAAAAATGCATAGAAAGATAAGAATTCCATCAAAGAAAAATAAATACTTCTATCATGTTAACAGAAAATATTTTTTTAGTTACACATTGAAATAAGAATATTTATATTTGTCAGAATTTTCTTCAACTCTATCGATGCTAGAAGCAAAGAAGTCATACATTGTCTTGAACTATTTTTCACACGCATAACGAAATATTTATTCAAATTATGAATGTATGTTTTTGTTAGGATACGTATCAATTTCAGTTCTATTTACCCAGCTAATGTTTTTCACAATAGGGTACGATTGAATCAAATTCCATTCTAATGAATAAAAGAAAAAAACATCAGATGCAGTTTGTTTGCTTCTCAATGGATTTTCAATATGTACAACTGACTCTATTGATCATGATGTACTTGTTGAAAAATTTTTTGATTTTTTTCTTCAATTGACATTTTGCTCATCAATTTACATACATAATAGTCTGTCTAATCGAATAGAATTGATATCAATCAAAACTCATTAGTTTACTTTATCATTGCTTTGTTTAATTTGAAAATCTTGCTGAAGAACGAAATGTTCCATCAATAGTTTATCTTTCGTAAAAGTCGAATCATTCTTAAGTTTTCTGTCTACATCTGTTTTTGTGGAATGATAAAACTATTCTTATTAGCTTATTTGTAAAAACACTCTCGTCTTCTTATCGACGCATAGATACTGATTCATACAATGGACATCATACGATTTATTTTCTCTTCTAGTATTCTTGTCACATACGATCGTTTTCATAATAGTTTCTTCTCGACTTCTTAGTATTCTTGCAAGAATAATAATAATAAAGAGACGAAGAAGAAAACAACAAAATATTCTTGTTGGTTTCTTCTTTCGATTTGATAGCATATTACTAAATACGACACACTTCGTACTTTGAATGTACGATACTTATGATTGACGAATAAAACTTGTCTTTGTTAGATAGAAAAATTCTGCATGAATCCTATTCAGAGAATTCTAAGAATACTTAGTTTGTCATAGTTATGTCTATCACACATTATGATAAAACCCATAGAATTTTGTGTCATCTTTATTCAATATTGAAGTAGTAAGTTTAATCAGTAATGAATCATGAAGAAACGTTTTTCAACAAATGACGTACAAAAAACAGGCAACGAATTCTTTGACAATTCATATTCAAGTAGTCTTTATTATGTGTTTATTAAAATTATTGATATTTACTTCATCGAATCGTCAAATAAATTATAGGAAAATATAATTAAATAAAACGAAGCAGAAGTAAAAATCTATGACATCTACTTATGAATACGATACACTCGTTTCACATTCAATTAAATAAATCTATGCAATTATTTATACGATGTCATAGGTTAGAAATTATTCATGTCTAATAGACATATTCATAAATACGGAAAGACACTTCCTTTTCGATCATGTTGATATAAATATGAAAGTTCTATTAGTTTTCTTTCATTTTCATTGGAAAATTTAATTTACATATCGATGTATTCTTGTCATAGTAGTAAATTTCAATGCTTTGACGATATTCAATGTAATCATACTGACAATCGTCTATGTGCAAGAATTTTTTTCATGGAAAATTTCTGTAAAATTTATTATAGTACAATTCATTCGGCGTTTACTCGTGAAGATTTTTCTATAATTTTTTTTCTCATATTTGCATTTATTGGACTTGTTAACAATATTCTAGCATTGATAACATTCATAACTAAACAAATTCGTCTTACATTTTGTGGTATCTACTTAATTCTTTTTTCTCTATTTGGTATTGGATTTACATTGATAATTTTTACCTATGTAATGATAATTATTCGATATAACAAAGATGAAATAACATATCGATATTTTGTTTATTTTGTCATACCATACATATGTTCGATTTTAAATGATGGAGCTATTCTATTTACTATTGCCATTGCTATTGAACGTATGCTTGTTGAATATTTGAAATTAAGTATGAATGAAATACGTAAACGTGAATTAGTAATATCCATATTTATCATCGTCTATGTATGTAGTTCAAATATAGATAAATTATTTATTCGTTATTGTTGTATCGATTCTCTAAACAGCCAAAGTTCTACCTACGATTTCAATCGATATATAATATGGTATCAGATTGGTATTGTTGTTTCTTACATTCGTATTGTTATACCTTGTACAGTACATTTTCTTTGTATTATGAATGTTCTTATAATAATAACTCGTCGAACGATTTTCATCGATACAAGAAAATACAATGTTGTCTGTTTGTGGTTCAAACAATTATATATCTTTCGAGACTTTCTTATTCCATCAATAGTCCTACTAGTTTGTATTCTTCCAAATGGTATATTAGGTCATGTAATTACAGGATGTATACCGTATTCTGATAAAAGTCGACTTCATCTTCATATAGCATTCATAAGTTTATTATTTGTTCCACAAATGTTAACTTTTATTCTTTACGTTTATCCAAACGAATCCTATTGGTTACTATTTCAAAATACAATTGTCTATTGTAGAAAACGAAATAAACCACAACAAAATTGTACAAGATCGCAACAAGTTCAAATATCAATTCATATAACCAACGAAGAAAATATTATCGTTGAGAAAATCGATTACACACTCTAGAATAAATACAAATTCAAATTTCATTTTTTATTATAAATTTTCAATGAATTACGAGACTTAAAATTTCATGGAACTGTAGGAAAACGACGTATTGATCGCTTGACACTTCTTCCATACAGTCGTTGAGTGAATTGTATTTAGTAAATGAATTTCAATTATGACATACGCATATATTTCTATTCAAAGAATTCATTCAGATAGATCATATATCAAATATTGAACATAAAAACGTAATGCTGATTGAGAAAAATGTTTTACTTCAACTAACTTTTTTTATGGAAACATTACCGAATTATCTAATACTATTCGTTTCTACTCTTGGAAATAGAGTGTACGCGAATCGAGGACTATGAATTCGATTTTACATTTACAATGTACTTGGAAGAAGACGTTACGCTAGAGTAAAATTTTAAGGACCTCGACAAGTGTTTCGTCGATTTATTTTTTCATTCTACACATAAATGTAATAACCATGAACATCTATGTGATGATTCATCGAATCTTTCAGAATACAATAGAAATGTTAATGTAGAAATCGATCAAGAAGTTTATTTTTGTTTTATTGTTTGTTATTATGCGAAGAGTAGCAACTAGAAATTTATTTCTCACTACCATTTTACATGATAGATTAAAAATATATTCCTTCTATTAACACTTATGAATTCATGTCTAATATAATCTCAATAAAGAAAAGTTTTTCTTTTTTTTATAATTCTAATGTACTAGAAAAAGAAAAACAAAACAAAACGATAATGTCAATTTTCGTACACCATCTATTTATTCGTCATGATTCATACTTCCGTATAATATGAAGATTGATTTTCGATTGAAATATGAATACGAAACAAAATATCTTGTCCGTCTAATTTTGAAATTATTAACGCATGAGATTACGAATTAATTATCATGTTGAAGAAATCGATTGTATTTTATTTTTGTTGACTGATTTCTCTTTCCGTATATAAGAAAAACAAAACATTAGATCGAATGTTGCTCGACTGAAAACATAATTCATAAGTCAACACAACAAGTTGCATAGAAATAGCGAGATTGTTTTTACGTTTTGGAATAATTTAACATTCTTGTACCTTCCATCTTGCATGTCATGATAAAAATGACTAGTCGTTCAGAGATCTAGCTATGTTGTTTTTCTTTTCATTCAATACACATGTAAATAATTCCATTGGGTTCGACATAGTTTCAATGGATCGTATGAGAGTATCATCAAATTCTCATTAATGTATTTGATTGACATGAATAATGTTTTCTTGATATTGACGAAGAAATAACATTTAAAGAGATCTATACACAACTCATTGATATTAACTTTTGTTTTACTTTTAAAAAATTAGAATCAATAGACATTCTAGTCGTCTCGTGAGGAGAATTATTCTAACGATTTATTTATTTGAATTACTACTATACACGTAAATATGTATGCCATCGTTTACATTCTATATCTTTGGTATATCGCACATCTGGTCATTGATGAATAATAATAACGAAACCTAGATAATAAGCTTTTAGAAATGCCAAAGAAAATATCATTAAAAAAAACAGTTCTATTCTATTTTTACTGTCAATGACCAAAACAGATACAACTATTTTTTGTCAAAGTTCAAAGTTCAACGGTGTCTATTGAGTTTTGACATATTTGAAACAAGTAATTATTGATTATCTTTGTATATTTATGAGCGTCGGAAAAATTGATAGTTTCATCTTAAAAAAAAGTCAACAAATGAACTATTACGAGTAATCATCGCTGTGCTATAGATCAATATGGTATGAATGAAGATTTCAAGATAGGAAAAGCAACGATTGTGATGCTCTTACATGATTTGATCCTGATGTGATGATACTTGAAATGTGTTTGCTTTCGGCATTATCGATTGAATCGTTTCAGGACATTATTGATATTAAAAACAAGACAATAATACTCAGTCAGACGTTTGTTTACATAGAATTTTATTATTTAAAATCTTTCATCAACTATAGAAAGTGTTATAGGAATGACGAACATTTGCATTTTCATTATTCGCTTCAAGTGTCTCGATTGCACATGAAAATTAATATATAAACAACTTCGTTGTTTGTCTGTTGTCAAGTGAAAAATTGAGCCTAAAAGTAATATTCTATTATCTCAAGACAGATGGGTTCAGCGTGCTGTGGTGGTTCCGAGGAAGTGACCTATCCTATGCATAATTCCAAGGTCTACGATGATACAACTCCACCTATGAAACATAAAACTCAGACTGTATTTACCAGAACGAAAACTCAATCAACAAAACATAAACCTGAGACTGATTTGATGAGAGTCAAACGTGCACCTATAGTCATTGATGATAATGAAATACAACGTTTTCTCAAAGTTGGCATCAACGTAAACAATCCATTGAAACTTATTCATGGTTATCTCAGTCAACCGAAGACATCTCTTGAAGAAGCTCTTCAACCTTTAGACGATCAAATCGATAACCTATCTCACTACATTCAAGAAGCTAAATCTAAATGTAACTATCCTTCACAACATGGTCTTACACTAGACGAATCAGCGGCTATTTATATTTACACGATGGCATGGGAGAACGAATGTCTATACGATCATTTACAAGTAGCATGGAGTTCAGAAAATCGATCCATGATGAAACCATGGTTCAAATATCTTCGATTATTAAAGAGTGGACTTGATAGATTACCTGATATGAAGAAAAAAATTTGGCAAGGAACTACTTTTCATGAGCAACTCGTTGAACATTTCAATTCAAAACCAACATCACTCTATACTACTATGAATTTATGTCTATCATCGTCGAATGAAATCAAAGACTATCTTCAAAAAAATGTTTCGAAAAAAGTGATTCTTATTAGTTATGAATCTGTTAACGGCAAATCAATAGCTGGTTATGCTGTCAATAAATTACATGAAGCTATCTTATTACCTGGTGTGCCAGTGTATGTAGCAAAATGCGGTGTCATCGATATTCATGGTTCAGTGAATGTACAAATAGTAGGAGAGAAAAGTTGTAAGTAGAAATTTCACTATAGTGAACATGATCTTAATTTTCCATTGGTTTCTGCGAAGAAAATTTCTTATTGATTCTTTGTATACGTTTTCAGATTCTTCTGACACAACTGCGAATTCAAAAGTCAAAACTAGAAGACACTTTATATGTCCAAATAA
Organism: Rotaria macrura; assembly: GCA_900239685.1. Classification (NCBI taxonomy): domain Eukaryota; kingdom Metazoa; phylum Rotifera; class Eurotatoria; order Philodinida; family Philodinidae; genus Rotaria; species Rotaria macrura. The sequence continues at coordinate 96,646 of OENT01000042.1, forward strand.
AGCTTGTGAAAATGAAAATTGTTCCTATATAAGATCATCATGTTGTATTGTTTTATAGATTCTTGAATTTATCTTCATACGAACAACATATATGAAATAAACTATCGTTGTCGAGCTAATCATGATTCGTCTATTTGTACAGGATGTATTGTTCTTTAAAATTTATCTTATATTCAATAATCTTCTATTGTACAAAGAAGTTTCTTATCTTTATTTAATGAAATATAAAATAGTTGAATAGAAATTTACTCACACTTGTGGACATCACTGTGGTCCTCAACCTAATGCTTATCCAATATTCATGTAGAAATGATTCGAACAAATTCATTCGTAAGTTTTTGTATTTCAATGAAAGAAATAACTGAATGAATATTGATTGTTTTCGTTGTGGTAACAATAATCTTTATTCATTGGTCATGTGATCTTCATTCATGTCATTAAAATTGCATTCTTGTGTTAGAACGAAAAACAATATATAAACATACGTTTTCGTCTAGTATGCGTGTATGTAAAGAGTGTGAGAGCCGTCGAAAGTATTCAATTGTTATGTCATGATCTACTATTTAACTAGAACAATGTGATCTATTCGCATAGAATACAAGTCAAATGAATAGATTATTTATTGTGAAGAATGTTGCTTTTATTATCATTCATTTATTATAAATGTTACAATTGTCATGTGAACAATACATCAGTCCTGTTCAAATTAGTGAAATAAATGAATAGAATATTAAATAAATCATAGTTGAAATTCAGTTCGAAACATGAATAAACTAATGTTCTGATTGTAGTTTGTATTTGTACTATGAACGAACAAATTTATTACACATCTAAATGATCATTGGCGATCAAGAATCGAAATAGTTGAGTTACGAACACACATTTGATTCATGTATATCAACGATGTCGACAAGGCCATCGATGAAATACAACAGAAGTATCACCAGTTAAACATCTTAAAACTCGAACGGCTCAATTCATAAATGTCAACGATAACTTACATCGGAAAATGTTTAGTTAGTGAATAAAAATTTTCCTTTGACTTTAATAGTATTAATCTTGTAGTGTCACATATACAAAGAATTCTCATGATCGGTATCAAATATTGATCACTGTAAATACTGTCTAGTTATGCCAATCGATTGAGACAATATTAGCTGAATGATGATCGAAATTTTTCAGCAAATTTTGTCTACAATTCTCAACAATCTCAATTCTATATTCCTATTAAAACAAATAGTTTTACAGTATATTAGACGTCGATATGATTTGAATGATTCGATATGAGTTCGTCTCCTATATCGATATACTGTCGAGGTTTTCATACTTAGGAGAGTTCTCGAAATGTTATAATTTATGAACTACGAACACAACTTATCAATCGCAATTGAACTAAAGTATTTATTACATCTTCATTTAAACTATGAATTTTCATCATTTGAATGTCTCTATTCTACGAATGTATTGAGAAATCTTTGATGAATTTCTTTCTTTCGACTACTCGTACAATTCACATAATTCTATTTCGATCGTTTCTCTTTTTCATTTATTTATTTGTTGGAATATTATTCTCAGACGAGAATTTTCACACTCGAAATGTAAGTATTGAAAGCCATGCTTTACTCAACAAGTATTGTTCGATTAGAAGAAAAAAAAGAAAAAGAACAAGGACACATAATATAGTGCATATATGTATTCACTCGTATGAAGTAACAATCGCAACGGTTGCTACTCACTCTTTTCATGGTGGCACACTTGACACAATGTGTTTTGTGCATTAAGACAGAAGAACAAAAAGAATGATCGAATTGAACAAGGTTAATGAACGATTGATCCATACTTAGATAATATCTTATATTACGCAAGAACATGAGAAGATTTTCATAGTAATATTCTACTAGCAAAAAAACATTTCAAATTATTCAAATATATCTAGTGATTTCATGAAATCAGTTTCATCGTAATAATACTATGTTATCCATTGATCAATAGAGAAAAAGAAATGCCTATTGATGTACTTATTCAATAGTTCAATCTTTATCATTTGTTATTTCTATGATACACGTCGAACAAATGAATGAATGAATGAATAAAATGATCATCGTTAGAGAGTCGTCATCATGCAACGATTATTTGCGAAGAATATGACAAGAGAAAAAGTTCTATGTGATTATTTACCATAATATACATTCGAAATACAAAGAACATCGTTCGAAAATAAATTCTCAAGTAAGTTTTAAATGGATTCTATATTTATTTGTCAGCATCAAATTTGTTAAAAATACGAAATGATAACAAATGTTTAGATCTATCTCTTAAAGAAGATATATTTATATAAATAATAGTTAATAGTACTTATTTTAGTCGCCGAATGGTGAATCTATCTAATCAAGATCCTTCAACTATTCGTGTTTCTTAAATGAAACATACAGATGACATCAATCTACAAGACTTGAAGACTATAGTTTATCATATCATCTAAATTGTAGGACTTTGTTTATTTTGTGTATGTATCTGTAGAGTGGGAAAATGATCATAAAGAATGAAGTGAAATATTATATTGATATTGATTTATTTGTGAAGATTACGACAATTATAATGAAAAGAAGTTTGACGTCTGATTCGACTGGTAGATCTCATTGGATTCTATCGGATCCGATAAGAGCCCGTTGAAAGTTGTCACAATTCTTGGTCTAAATGATGACTGTAATCGTTTTTCATACAAGGGAGCCAGTTTATCGATAGGTAAACGTTACTAGTGTCATACATTTGAAAACAAAATCTTAAATCATAAGTTGTTGTGAATTCAAATAAGTTATCAACAATCATCGATTGATTGTAGGAGACGATTTCTAATAAAGAAACATCCTTTTCAATTTCATTAGTTTAGAAACAAAACATGCAGAATAATATCGATGAATCAATTTATTTCCATTAAATAATAAATGTGAAAACCTCGGACTTAAGTCCGAGAGTTATGTGTACTTCAAAAAGTGAATGAGACAAATCAGTCATTCTAGAATGTGTGCACGGAAGAAGTATCTCGGTAAACCTTTTTGGGAATCTTCAAAACTAGTAGTCATCTGAGACATATCTAGGCATTTGGTTTCTGGATGCAGTTTTTGTACATTTCGAGACCTGTTTCAGGCGATGTTTTGTTACAAAGCTACGATTTGGTTCAAAACTAATATCAGATTCAGAATCAGCGTTAAAAACTGAGTCGATTTATATACATGGTGGATAATTCTGAGAAAAAAGTTTTTTTGAAAAAATCCCTGTACCCCACCTCAGGGATGGTTTGGTGAAAAATGACAATTTTTTCGATAACTCAACCATTTCTTGCCGAATCCTTCTCATCTTCGAACTCGACCGAGATATTGATGAGACAATTCTGTACACAAAATTTCAACTCAATTGAATGTAATTGTGAAGAGTTATCGAATAAACGGACGGACACACTGACCGATTTTAGTAGTGTACTCACTTTTTGAGTACAAAAAGCAGTAAGATGCATACGAGACTCATAGTATTACTAAGAATACTGAAGTCATAAATCTATACAGCGCAAGTTCAGAAGAAGATCGAGCATACAAATGTTTTATCAGATAGATCGTAAATTCAGTTGCACACCGTATTTGTTTGATATCGATCGATTCCACAAGGTAAAGAAGAACAAAAAGCTTAAAGCACAAAATTTGATATCAATAACTTGATCAAACCTTACAATGCACTCATCAGGATGTTCTGATGTATTTGTAGACGAAAATCCATTACAATTTCTAGGGATGAACTACGAAGATTCCATAGATAGAGTACCTATTACTAGTACTCTAAACAGAAGAAGAGCCTATTACGTAATATTGTAAGTATCACTCACTCTCCACTTATTAGTTCCGATAGAACTTAAATTATCTTTGTACACGCTGCCGAATGAAAAGTATATATTTGTGTGCTTTGAAAAACAAAAACCGACCACGATTCCATGTCCATATTAGCCATAGAAAACTATCCTTGTTTTTATGTAATCATTTCTTGATTGACAAACGCAGCGAAAATTGAAGACGAACATGTTGGAATCACATACACACTATCGATCTTTATTTGTAGAAAATGAAAGGCTACATGTCTATAGGACAGTGGTTCATTCATGTTAGAGAATTTTCGGTCGACCTATGCAGATATAGCGCTAAGATAATTCCAATCAAAGATAACACAACACATAGAAAAATGTCTGAAAAAGGAAAAGAAGAAACATGTATGACAGACAGGACTTGAAAAGATCCATATGACATAATCTTGCTCGAGTGTTTGAAAGACATAAGTAGCAAAGCGGCACTATAAAAAAACTTTTTGATTCAAAATCCCAACTATTGTATATACGATGAAAGAGTTCGGCGAACGGAAGATATTTTGTGACGGAACTTGGTCCTTTAGGTACTGCTACGACGAGTTATGATCGAGCCAACATCTAAAATTGCCCAAAATTTACTAATTTTGGCTCAGCCATAACTATTCACCGTATCAGTTAAAAGACCAAAGTCCGTCACAAAATATGTTCAGTTCATCGAGCACTTTCATCCTATATACAATAGTGAGGGTTTTGAATCAAAATTTTTTATAGAGCCGATTTGCTATCAAACCGCCCACCCCGTCCTTTCTACAATGAAGAAATAATCCAATGGCAAAAGATTTCTTTTCAGTAAATTGAGAGACAAAGCAATTCTTTTTTTTTATTAATCCGTATCGAATAGAACTATAGATTATCTAGGTTCTAAAAGTATATAAAAAAAAATTAGAGTAAATTGGTTCTATGACTGTATAGAGACTATATGAAGCAAAAGCATGTAATGCATAACTGAATTAACATCAAGCATACATCATATTGAGAAATGTATAAGAATAATTCATTGCACAATTAAACGAAAAAAAATTAAATATGTGTTTGCGAATCATTTAAATCATATTTTATTTTTATTATTCCACCAGGACTTGTATTTGGTTCTTGTAAAGCATACCAAGCTACACTTGTCTTTTCTGGATCAAGATTTGATAAGTCAATGTGAATCTATGAATAGAACAAAGTTATATCTCCGAAAAGGATAATCATATATATCTATACATACATCTCCTATATATGTTTGTTCAGTTGTAAATAAAGGTGAGTTATTTTTAACACTGACATAAAGTTGTTGTCGACGTATGTCGATTAATGCTGCTGACCATTCAAATCTATTTAGAATAGAAACTATGTTATATGAAATAAAACATATTACGAATCGATTTTTCTTATACATATCGTCATAAACTGGATTGACTGTATCATGAATAGATTTTGTTTTCTTTTTATCTTTCTTGAAATCAGGCACCAAACAAGCTCGTACATATGGATCCGGTAAATGTTGATTATGAACATTTGTAAGATTTCTAGAATCATAATTAATTTATATTATGAATTGATGATACGTAAATATTAAATACTAACTTGCATGCATGTATAGTTACAGATACAGATTTTCGACTAGTAATGTAGCCTATACTGAGTCGTATAAGACCGTATGGTGTTGTTCTTTAAATGAGAATTAATAATGAATAAAATCATAAGAAATCTTTCCATTACTTAAGATCAGGATCATCCGAAATCAAGTGAGTTTTGCTATCAGATGTTGATATTGTTCCTGATTCCGGACATGGTACTGATGACACCAACTATGAATACAAACGAAAAGTAGATATCTCTATTGATTAGTTCTTATAAATGAAGATACGTTTAAATTATTAAAAAAAAAATTCCCGTCTAAATTTTTAAGATTTCTCATATTAATTGTGTGTCTATCAAGCATTTCCGTTGTTTCGTTCAATTGAACGGTAGATATCATTCTTCTAGAATATGGCTATGACATGATGTTACAAACAGATTTGCGCGATGCTGTTGACTCTCATTTCAAGATATGATCAATACTTAGATTTTCAACAATTTTTATCTTGCAAACTATTTTCTATATATTGATTGAATGATTGATTGCTTCGCATTATTGCGTTGACTATTTTATTCTCGTCATTTATCATATAATGACAGAAACGATCAATAGTCCAATGTATACTACTCATATGTTTATCTGATTACGAGCATCTCAGCGACGTACTGAAAAGAAAACACTGTTTTCTAAACTCGTCGAGTGCATTGGGGACAATAATTTTAAAAACATAAAACAGAGAAATTAGCAAAAGCAATAAGATCATTAACAAGAACATCATTCTTATTTCTTTTAAGCGTGTTTTTTTCAGATTCAAAGAGCAGTCACACATACAATTTACTAGAAGAAGATTTACAATCATTCTCACTTTCAGTATGTGATCATAGATGATGATATGCAAAAGTTTTCTCTCGTCTAGAAGATACACATAAAATGAGAATGTTTCCAATGTCATTGATAATCTATACTATGAAATTTTTTTTAAATTTTACTCAACTGATATGCAACACAGATCAAAATGACGAAAACTAATTCGTAAATGAAAACTGCCACCAGTTCATGACGATGAAATTAGTTGTGTATATGAATTAAATGTTAGTTTTTTTAGAAAAATAAATTCAATAGTCAAAGATGATCACCAAGTTATTTCGAGAATTCTTAGAAGTAAAATGAAAAATACTTCAGATTTTATTCTGTCATGCAAAATTTATATTCTTCTATTGCATATTTTTCAAGCTATATCAGCACATTTAACTAGGAAGGTTTCTGAAAAGTTGTCGCTGTCCAAGGCAAACAAATAGATATCAAGATTTAACAAGATTCTGCATCTGATCTTGTAAGATCCGATAAAATTTCGAACGAAAATCGTCGTCTCTGAAATCGTACATTCATTTGTCTCCTGATATTCAGGACTTATTGACATGGTTCTATCGTAGAACCATATCTTCTGGGTAGTTTATGTCTCAATGGAATGAAGTTAAACGACATCATCTAACATTTTTCGTCAAAAACAAGAGATTTTATACAAAAAAAAGATTAGACCATTGCCTATCGTCACATGTTTGTATTTTTATTTTGAAGTCTTCGAAATGAATCAACTTCGTTCAACAGTGGATATTGCATTCAGAAGTAAAAAAATCGGCTTCTGTAAAAATATGGTTATTCATGGGCTTAAATTGAATAGATAGAATGCTTCCTAGATAACAGATTTATTATTCTCAAGATAGGTCATACTCGATCATATGAACAAATTGATTTGGATAAAGACGATTATAAAGTTTTGACCAAAACGCTGGATATATTTAGATGTATGAAGGAAGGCGTTCTCTATCCGGCAGCTTATATATTTTTCAGTTCTATTGTGCACCGAAGATTTCGAAAAAATATCACCAAATCTCCTGTAGTGTATAATAAAAGGCAGCGAATGTGGTGCCATCTATTGAAATCATCGGTACACAATAGAACTTTATAATAAATGAGTGCCACCGGATAGAGCAAGTCTTCCTCTCTTAATGCAAGCATATCCGGCTTTTTCGTCCAAAACTGGCATGAAACTTATAATTGTCATCATCTAAAAAAAATTTCTCTATTTACTTGTTGTTGAACTGTTGAAGTAATAGATTTATTGGATGAGTTATCATCATGTAATGGTAGAGTTAACGCTTCCTTTTTAGTATTTGACTTAATATTTGTTGATGATGTTGTATCATCACCAAGGAATTGATTACTATTCGCTGGTGATGATTGTTGTGGTGAACTTGAACAGCCAGGAGATAAAATCTAAAATTGAAAACAATATAATCAATAATTAATAATTTTTTTATCGATTTAAATTTACATGAAGAGTTAAACGAAGTACAATGGAAACATTATCTAATGGTTCCGATACACCTTTCAATTGAAATGCTTGCGTATCAATTGTCATTGAATCCGTATCAAATATTTGTTTAATAGGCATTTGAAAAATACCGATTATATCATTATTTGAACGTGCATCACATACTTCAATAGTTAATTGTTGATGAATAGGATTGGAACATAATATTTGTGATACATGTTCAAATAAAGGATTTGTTTGACTTTCAAATGTTTGAGTTTTACGTTCGATAGTATCAAGTTTAATACGACAAAATGGATTCGGTTCTCGACGAGTTTTCTTTGAACTCTAAGAATACATATGATATGAATTTCAATGAGAATAAAAAATTCATATAGAATTCATTTTTCTTTCATACAGGTAGATTAGAACAACGATCAATGAAAAGAACAAGAAGTGCTTGTGAAAGTTTATCTTGTTTCATCATTTGATTATTTGCTTTTTCAATCTAAATTATTAAATGAAAATAAAAGTTAAGAATTAAGCAAAACATAGACGAAACAATATTTATTATTTACAATATCAAGAGCAGATTTTTGTGTACTTAAAGAAAAATATTGAAGACAAACATTGATTGAGCCTCTTTTTACATCTTGTAATTTCAACCACTAGGAAAAGAAAACATAGAATCAAATATTGATTAAAATATTTAACTAATATTTATTTACTGTATCAACAGATTCTTTACCAACCAATGTATTGATTGGATATTGAGATCTACGAAGAAAATAAAAACAAGATTGAGTACTGTACGATAAATAGTATTGTAGATTCAAAAGTTATCTTGTACTTTATCAATACTATCGAATATCAGTATAACTATGAAACATTTTTCAATTAAATGTATTTTTGAATATCATTCTGTAGTAAATTATTGTTTCATTATGTGCTATACAGTTGAACAAGACGGATTGTGAATATTATAATTGTACAAAACTCAACGAAAGATGAATTTTCAAATTATAATTAGAGTCAAACAGTGAACACTGATTGTGAAAATACTTAAGTATCGGCACTTAGTATAAATGTCCTTGAACGTCGTTGCTAATCGATTCTTTTCATTTTCTGGTTATATGATGAAATATTTGTCAAAATATTTTATTTCTATTTCGATTTGTTATGTAATAGATTGTGAACTTGAATTGTTTCCTAACTCAGCTGCTGATAAAAATTGACAATTTCTGTCAGGCACGCAAATGTTAATATCATCCATATGAATGCTATTGACACCCTCAGGTGTGAGATGCAAATGTAAATATATGTTTCTATGAATCTTTCATCTCATTCACATCTGCATACTAATCATACTCTTACTCAAGTAATGTGTACTTTGTACATTTACTGACATATACTTGCTGCACTGATATTTATTCAACTCTATTAAGTTATGTATATCTATGTTAGTAAACACAAGTAACATGAAAATCACAATTTTGGTTAAGAGGAGAGGAGAGTGGCTTTGAATATCTTTCGGAGAGGCAAGAGTTTGAGTCTCACGTAGATTCCGAATCATGGGGTTCGAAAATTTAGCGACGGAAGGATGAAACTTCCTTATGAGAACTTCACGTGCCCACCATTCGAAGTGACTACTCCGCGTGCTTCTTCATTGAATCTGCCTATAATATGTGCTTTAAATAAATATGTTCATTCGTATCAAAGTCTTATTTCAGGCAAATAGATACAGATGAATTACAGTTTCTAGATCCTATCACTTCACTTTAGGGAATACGGTAAACATAGACGAACATCTAGAAGATTATCGATCTAGACATTTTCATAGTTTGCTTTTTTTCTGATTAAAATCTTCAATCGACAAGATTACAAGAGTTCATAACAATTTAAATCCTATGTGATGATGTGTAACACATTGGTGATCATGTTTATATGCATACAATCTACGATTCTATATCATTAATTTACCTTCCTATGAAATCGTCTTTACCAGGATCTTCATCATAGATTTCAAATTCTACTGAATCACTTTCATTTTGTTCAACAACAAATTCGAATACCTTAGATTCAAAACAAAATGATGTCAATAACATTCAACAATCATTCACACATACTTCATTCCATTCCGGTTCTGTTGTATTATTAATTGTCTTTGTTTTATATTCCACATTACCTTGAGCTAAAATATTTTGAAGAAAATCTATGCAACTATGTGTCAATCAATTTAATAATACCTTTGACTTTAACAAATGGATCACTTTTTCCTTTACCAAGAAGTGTAATATCAGCTTTAATAAGTTCGATAGCTTTCTTAACAATAACTCGAACAACGCCCTACAAATTCAAAAATATTCTATCTTCAATGTTGACATTCATCTATAAATCATTACTTGAGGACTAGACCATCGTAAATGTCCGATTTGTAGATCCGAAACTAATGGAAAAACTTGTCTATTAGGTAGAACCATCATCGAAGCAACAATGTCATTGATTTGAACGAGCATTAAATCACTACGAATATTAATATAGATTTATTTTTTTTTTGGTCTTCGTATATTCTTACTTGAGACCAGGTATATCTACCAATGTTCCAGCATCTGTTAATTTAAAATCAATACTCTAAAAAAGCAATTGAACATAATGATTCGAACGACATGCTTGTTTTTCTAATCTTACTGGTTTGCGAAGGAAAAAATATGTGACAGCACCAACTAATGGTATTGTATTTATCAATGGACTTAAGATAATTCTCATATCACCAACGAATTGTATATCTTTAATACCACAAACGATTCCTTTGACTTTAGTCTTGATATGTGCATCACCAGCATAACTAAACGAATGAAATTAGTGACATGTTTTTTTGTTTTTTTGAGAAAACAATTATCAAATATAAACGTACAAAACTTCAATATCCATCATGATTTGATCTCGAACATTGTCAGTATAAACTTTTACACCTCCGATTCTTGGTGGCTAAATAGAAAATTTTTGATGAAAAACTAAATAGCCTAATCATTTTTCTCTTCTTTTCTCGTAACGTACGATTTCTCCAAGATCAAGTTTTTGAAAAGAGAAATCTGATAAAGCTGGTGATGTTCCACGTATCATCGGAATGATGACGTCATGAAACACAGCTTTATCAAGATATCTATTTGCATAGGGCCATGCTTGTTTTATTATTCGATTAAGCCATTCAGCTCTTTCAATATCGGGAAAGAACACCTACAATATACAAAATAGAATGAATATTTCTCATCGAATCATATGTTTGTTTGTTTTTTATTTTTCGACTTACCCATGATGGTAATTCATCTAAACGAGCTTTTATATAATTCTCTTCATTAGTATTTATTTCCTTTAGCATTTTATGTCTTTCTTTGAATTGTGTTCGTTGCCGTTGGCGAAATAAATATATAAATACAATTAGTAAGATCCATGAAACACTGAAGTGAAAATAGCCTAAAGTGATAAAAAAAAAATATGATTTTAAAATGGGAAAATAATGAGATTGAAATGAAGTCTATGTGAAATAGATTCCCATCAATCGATATGAAGGTGTTTTTTTCTTCTTCAAATCTTCTGTTTTTTCCCCGGACTTGAACTATGATATAGTCTACATGCTAATCACAATAGATTGCAATCAATTGTTTTTATAAACCTATTTTAGGTCGACTATGTCACCAATACTGATTTAGTAACCATCATAGTTGATAAATGGGAAAAAGAAATAATTAGAGTTTGTAACAACATTTATCACTGATCAATCAGAGTAATTTATATGGTATCGGTTCGTTTCATCTACATACCCTTAATGGTCCCGGTTGATCGACGAAATCTTTTTCCTATTTTGTTGACAACTATTTTCTTCCTTTGATATACCGCAATTAATAATCGAAAGCGCTTGGTTGACATGTTAAGGTCCAATCAATAAATTATAAAATGAATATCGAGCTTTTTTTTTTAAAGTTAAATGGCACTTGATCTCTAGTTTAGTGAATAAAAGTTAAAATTCACTTGTATATAAGACAAATAAGTCTGATTGTAGAAAATTTATCCAATTAAACTTGTATGTCTTATATCAAAGTGAGTTTTAGCTTTAAAAAAAACTGGATATTCATTTTGTGATTTATTGATTGGACCTTAACCTGTTGACCAAGCACTTTTAATTATTAAATTGCGATAGATCAGGGTAGAAAATAGTTGCCGATGAAATAGAACAAAGATCTTTTGTACGAAGTAGGAAAAAAACATTTCTGTCGACTATCCGGAAAATTGCTCTAATTAGTGTTAATAAGTCGTCGATCATACAGGACTGAGCCAAATAAAAACTCTCAAATGAAGAAGGAAAAAACATGTTCTCGACGAAATGCCAATGAATTATTTATAAAATATCTCTGTTATTCCTAGATAGCACATACATCAGTCAATTATAAACGACGTTTATCTTTGAGAAAACTCTTGTATTTCAATTATGATCTGTAACAAAAATCAACTCTATAAAATAACAACCTGTACTATTGTCATGATCGTCAAGCATACATAAAAGCTTTTGTTTATATGTTATAATGGTCATAGTGTTTCATACGAATGACGAATGCTACCGTACATTATAGAACAAACAATCCAATACATCAAAATATCAGGTGTAATACTGACGCACAGGTTGCGGTCGAGTGGTTTATGATTTTCGATATCTTCATACTATTTGCCAATTATTTACAATCACTATCGAATCATTTTTAAAAATTCATTTCACTAGTCTATCAAGAGACACAAATACTACACTTAAGAGTCCTCAATCGTCTACATGCAACAGCTTTCTAGTGTTTCAATTGGTTGCAATAAAGCACAAACAAATATTGTAAGATGGATTCCACGAGGAATATAGTCGACGACATGTCAAATTAGAGTTTAACTGAAAATAAATCAGATCTCTATATGGGTCTATTTCATTCATCAGTTATTGACTTGTTTTCTTCTGTGCACGATTTCTTCTACAATAATAAATTGAGAAATATTTTGTTTTAATATTGAAATATGTATCATTCAAATGAAAAATACAATCAAATCATAAGCCTTTGAAATTTAATTCTCTTGAAATAATCGTAAAATATAATATGTTTGTAATGAAATGAGAAATTCTTACCAAATATCCAAACAATAACGACAAGTCCAACGATTTCGAGATATTTTTTTAACATATAAATTAAATCACCTTCTGCTGATCCTAAACCTATTTTACTTTCAGGTATTTGAATTTTACGAAAACCATTTGAATCCTTCGAATTTGATGATGATTTTTCGTCAGTATTAGTTTCAAATGTATGGCCAGTTAATTTATTTTGTATATTCGATACAAAATTCTGCATGATAATCGTTATCTGAAGTGTTTCGAAAAAGCTAGAAATGAACTAAGATACAAAATTCAAAAGAATGCTTTTTACTAGTGTTTTTCTGTACTTGACTGTTGTTCGTTTATATTTTTTAGTTGCTCTCAACTGGTTAATTTTGAATCTGAAAATATCTACTAACCTGTTCGATTAACATTTATTAGTACCGATTACACTCGTCCTACTCGTCATCATAAAAACTGAGCACGTTTGTTTTCTTTTTTTCTCCTCTGAATCATAGTGCGAATATTGGCCTTTGCCGAAACGAAACATTTATGATCCATATGAATATGTAAAATGAAATTTATTCAAATTAAAACGGAGGAAGAAATTGTTTCGAAGAAACCAATCAGGAAACTATAAGTAAATCGAAGTTGAGAATGTGCTGCCATCGTCTCATGGAAGAAGAAAGGAAAAAAAACTATCTGAAGACGAGAAAACGGGTCTGTTGCCAAGCATGCATTATTACATTATATATTATCTACAAACATGCAAGGCTCTACTCGTTAATGGTAATAGTCTCTGATAGAACAGAATGGTAGAAAAATATCACAGGAAGCGAAAGAAAAAACTGTTTTTTTATATATCTTTGTCTTGCTATTAGTGACGATATCATTGATTACTTTTTTTCCCGGTAGTTTGTTGTCGTTAATCGTATAGAGTCTAGAATATACAATAAATAAATAAAAATAGATTCTAGATTGATGGTGGTATACGTATGCATCGTTCTGTCATTTCCATCATGTGTATGATTCACGTAGGAAGAGAGAGAGCATCATAGGAAAAGTACACTCGAAAGTGTAATGTATTCTGACAGAAGAAAAACAGAATCATCAGTAATTTTATCAGAGAAACTTTATTATTTTTATAAAATCTCAACGTTAACTAAGTAGACTACAAGTAAACATGCAATGGATCGATTCGATATATAGTTTACATATGAATACAACAGATGGTCTTGAGTATTATAGATGTATGTTTTGTTGTGCAATCATTTGTTAGTATTTAACGAAGAACAGATACGTTTATGCGTGGGCCAACGTAAACGTTGACATGCTTCATCACAGTAGTATACCTTAAACAGAAAAATACGAACACAAAAAATTATTAAAATAGATTGTTCAAATTTAGAAAATACGAACAGATTTGCATGCAGTACAACGACGAGTAGCGTTTAATTGTCCACACGCATCACATCGATTAGAGTTTTCATCATCAAATGCTCGACCATTCAGAGTTGTAGTTAAAACATTGAGGGCGGACGGCTCTTGACCCTAAAAAAAAGAACATTATCTATTTACATTCGTTAAATATTAAATCTATCATTAAATTTAAAGGAAAACTTACCAATGGAATTGGCGCGATAAGTCTGACAAGTTGTTGAAGAAGTGGACACTGTTTGTATGGAAAATTACGAATAGCTTCTCGAATAAACTTTTCTTCATACATTCGAAAATCATTATTTTCATTTCCATGTGCAAATCTAATCATAGAAATATTCATTAACAATCATAATTCAATATGTTCTTACTTTTTAGATAGTTCACTACAAGCTTTTCCCATATCATCAATATTTTTCTCTAATAAAGCATCAATTAATGTTTTTATATGATGTGATTTTATTGCAAGTGTATCATTAGGTTCATTTGTATGAAATGGATCTAACGATCGTTGAATAATAAATGAAAGTGTATTGGAAATTCGTTTGAGATTTGATGTTGGCTGATATAGTTCCGTATGTTTACAGATGAGATTGAGCAACTATATCATATACAAAACAAGCAATCAATCAAAATTTCTCTCAATATACATATTCATATTGACATTGTATCTGATAGTAAGTATGAAAAATAAAATTATCTAGAAAAGTCAGAGATAAATAGTCTTGATAACTCAACTACGAGAAAAATTTCTTAATTCAATAAAATCATGTCTGATATTATCAGGTTCTATCATAGAATCAAAGACATAGATATATAGTAATATTTCTTTCGGGAATACTTTTTTTATAATTAGTGTGAGACTGAATCGAACATTTCGAATATGAGATGAAGCGTAGGATATATGAATCTTATATTGATATATCAACATTTATTTCATTCTATAAAAATATTCTCAACTGTTATGAAACATTAGACTATGATAGGTCGCTTTTGAAATAGAAATCTGGATTATACTTCCATCGACAATATAGAATTACACTTTATATGATTATCTGATTGAATTTCATTGAATAGAGAAAAGAATATGCTATGACACATGCACAGTATGAGAAGCTTATTTCACAAGTCTAAGAATTCAATGATTTGTTGATAGTTAAATGAAGTCTGTTTTAATGGTGCAATCCGATAAGTAATTATTTACAGTACGACAATTCAAAAATGTATTCAGTGTTTGTCAATAAGAAGAAAGGATAATTTTATTCACAATAAACTTATAATTTCTGATGTGATTAAGAAAGAGTTTAATTTTACTGATAGCTCACATCATCTTCGTCCATTAGAATCTTTTTTTCTATATGAGACAGTACGAATAGGAGAAAAATGCTAAGATTTATCAGTTTCGAATAAGACAAGAAGCATTACACTATCTTTAATAATACTATGAAAGAAAACAAAATTTTCAATTAATCTCTTTTGTTGTGTTGACAGATCTTACAGTTACTACTAGAAACATTGATGTTATCTACAAGAAACTCCGAAAACAAATATGAAGTAAATGTTGAACTCAAAGAGTTTGAAGCATGTCAACGATAGTAAATTACAGATCTTTTGATACTATGAATTCAAGATAGAGTGTTGTCAATCACATTAGTAACATCTTTTAATCACGAAATGAACTTTATGTGACTGAGTATCTTATCTTGATCAAATATGTAAAGTCTAATAAATTGTGTAATCATACGTAAACAGATGAACAATCACTTGTTATTTGCTTCTCACGCATTATATATTTATTCATATTCATAAGCTCAACCGTAACAAAAAATAATGAATGAATAAGACGAACATTATTTTATGTTGGCTTATGATTTCACGAGATAACTGACACCTGTACAATGATTACTATATGACGGCTCATTGTGTCTATACGTTGTATCACTGTTAATTATGTCAAAACTCATGAACCATTTTGCACTCTACTTCAAACAATGCAATATGTACCGACATCAGTATCGAATATCTAAGATCTTATATTTGATTTATATATCAGAAAGTCAAGTCGACGAACTTTTCTACATTCGATAGATGGCAGTAAAAAGATCAAACGTTTTCAATCTCATTTATTCAAGATTTTTGGATATTTTAGTTGTAATTGATATTTTATTTTATACGATCATCAAAATTTGATATCTAAAGATCATAAGATGTTTCATATTGATACAAATGCAATGTAAAAACTGCATGACATTTATAATTCACTATGGTACAAAAAATAAAACAGATGTAAATAATTTTATGTAAATCAAGTAAATTATTATTCGTATCAGATATATTTATTCACAGCTGTTCGAGATCTTTCATCTGTATCATACATACGTCAGTTAGAGAGAAGAAAAGGCTCTCATTACATAAGTACGTAGATTTGTCGTCACTATCCAAAGATGAAACACGTTATTATATCATGTTGTTCTATGCGAAACACACTTTCGTCAACTAAAATACTCAGACAACCTTTCACTCCGTTTCGTAAGGTTCGAATTACAACTATAGAAAAGAAAAATAGTTTCGACGTAGTTTATGATTATCTAGTTTTTTTTTGATTAGTTTGGATGAGGTCAAACTACAGCTATATCATACTTGTGTGACCCTGAATTAAGTAGTCAAATAAAATGACTGATAGATCACTTTTGTTTTTAGACAATAAGAAATCATATCGATCTGCACTGTTAGTTTTGAAAAAGATAAATTATGTTTATCAAAGTTATTCTTTCAAACATCAAGGTATAATGAGACACTCTATTTTCAACAAATAGAATGCTAACATTCAACTTTTCATATTCTATCTATTTAATCTATTGAAAAGTTAGATTCAAATGATATCACATATTTACGATCTTATCTATTTCATCTATGATTATTAGATAGTAGCTTTCTTTTTTAAAACTTTTCTACTATTATAATTCTCTCATTCTTACTACGTATATATTCGTCATGAAAAACGTTTGTTTTTTTCAATGACACATAGTGACAATGTAATAATCAATCGATAAAATTATTTATTGATTGATGCATTAAAATGAACAAAAATTTCAATATATGAAATATACATACATGAACAGGATTGAAATTAATTGTAATGAGTAAACGTTGAAAACCTTGAATACAAGACTCAGGTAATTTAGCTTCTGTTTCTTGACCTGAAAGTAATATATCATATTTCCTTTCACTTCAAGTTTATTGATGTATTCATGCAGAACACAAAAAAAAATGAGAAATCTAACGCATATAAACTAACCTTGACGTATCGTGTAATATTTAAGATCATCAAGTGTAACATAATTATTTATTGTATCAACACATTGTTTTTGTCCAGTGAATCCAGCTAGTTGAGCAGCGGTTCGGCCGATCCGATTTGTTTGATGAGGTTTAGCACCTGCTTCAAGAAGAATACGAACAACATCATTATTACCTTGAAAGATAAAAACAAAAGAATCGATTTGTCTTTACAAAAAAAGTTTGAATAAAAACAAGTTGTGTATTTTCGATACCTGAAAGTGCACCAAACATTAGAGCTGTATATCCTTGATCATGTTCATGATCATTGACATCGGCACCGTGTGTCAATAGAAGAGAACATACATTTGGATGACCTTTGAAAGCTGCATGTTGTAACGGTGTCATTCCGTGCTGTGTAAAATTGACGAAAAACAAAAACAACAAATTATTAGAAAATAAACAAAGAACTTAGATTTGATGAACCTCATCATGAACATCGACTGGAACGTGATTTTTAAGTGAACGTTCGACATCTTCAAAGCTACCTAAATAAAAAATATACATTGACTCTTTTTCTAACCCCAGAAATATTTACCTTCAGTAGCATAATTAATGATAGTTTTTTCACCGTTATCAAATGTCATATTAGACAGTAGAAATCTTGTTCTAGGAAATATTCAATCACTGTCTCTGTAATGAAATGAAAGAAGAAGAAACAAATAAGAACAATGAATGGATTGTCAAAGCTATAAAATATTATCCAAAAGAGGGCATGAGTAGTCGCCAATGAACTATAAATAGGAGCATTATCAGACTATAGAGATTACTTTGACACATATACCAAAGATGTTTCCCGGGAAAAAAAATCTCATATCTAAAGTAAGCAAAGACCTATTTGCTTAACGGTGATTTTTAAATTTTAGTACTTTCTTTTATTAAGAATAAGACATTGATCATACTTCTAAAAGATTAAGTATCATCATGATGCATTGTCATCGAACTACGACTGACAAGATCATATTTACAACAAAAAAAAAACCCGTTGTATCAATGAATAGAAATTCAGTTCGGTTTAATTAAATAGGACTCCTTAAAATAGTTGTTCGATTTTCACATGCAATCAAAAAAAAAATTTAATTGATCACTCCTATCAATGTATCAAACTAACATATTATCCTATGGACACATGTGTATCAAGACACACAGTTTTATAATCATATATTACTTGTATATAAATAACAAGCAGCAAAATGAAATTCCGTGTAGATCAAGTCAACATTATGGACAATCAATAAAAGGTTCATACATAAATTGACAAGAGACATAAAAATAAACAATTTCATTGACTATCAACCATTAGTAATAGTATATGACGAGAATGAACTGGCACCTTGCGAGCACTTCATAATATCGTTAATTACTTTCAAAATATCGATACAGTTGCAATTAGCATCATCTGTTATTATGAAAAATCTTCAACGATTGTAATCAAATGTCTTTTCTAATCATTATAAATTTAAAATATCGTTCGATTGATATTTCTCAATTCGATCATGATTTTCAATATCGTTTTCGTTACAAACGAAAGAGAATAAAGAAACAAGGACAGAAGAATCAAAAAGTGAATTACTGTTGTATACGTAGTCATTGTTCTATAGATTCGAAAATCGTATAGTCAACTGACGATTTTATTTAATTTCTAAAACAATTAACGTTTATCTTTCGAAAAAAGATCAACAGATCATATATATATATATTAACAAAGAGTTCGAATATGCCATTTAATCCTTATTCTGCTTACAAGAGAAACGATATAGTATGTGAATACAAAAAAAGAAAAGAAAAGAAGAAAATTTATGTTCGTGTAAAAATAAACATGTAAAATTTTGAATTCTTTGTTGTTGGTTCACTGAGAAAATGAGAAAGTAAACATGATAGAATATTTTTATTTCAAGTTTCTATTTTGATATTGATGGACAATAATCGGCGGTGATCGTTTCATTGATTGAGGATTTTCAGCAATATTAAGTATTCTTTCATAAAGAGCAACTGTTTCAGGTGATAGACCAGCATTTAAAAGACGATTTTCTAATGCTGCATCATGTTTAAGAACTAACTTTTGATTGTGTGTCGGTGTAACAACAGGCAATGTTATAAGTAATGGCATACCAGAATATTTTGTCGAAAGTTGTGGTATATCATTTATAGATTTTGATGCTATATTGAACCAGTTCTTATTTTGATTGACTGATAATGATAGTGTTTGTTTTGATTTTTCTGTGCTATTCAATAGATTCGGTAGAGTCACGAAAGGATCAATATTTTTTATATTTGATATTGAAAATGGTACTGGTTGTGTGTGATTGTTTGAAGAATTCTAAAAAAGCAAAAAAGAGAAAACATATTTAACGATTATTTGATTCTATTCTGTTCGTTTTTATTTTTCAAGTAAACTAGATTTACTATTTGTACGAATGAACCGAGATTTGTTGCTTTTTGTGTTCCAATATTTGATACTGCTCGTTTTAAAATAATTGAATCATAAGAACGTTTTGTTTGAAGAGCATTGGGATTTATTTTCGATGTTTGTAATGCAGTTTGTGTTGCATTGGATGTTGATGACTGTTGTTGATTTAAAAGTTGAAAAAATGGCACTATTTTTTGTTGTGGTGATCTATTCGATCTTTCATTCATCATCGGTTTCAATTGTGATGTTACAGGCATGGATTGTTGATTACAATCTAATGGCTTATGAAAAGGACGAAATGCACTGCGACTTCCGCCTCCTGGTAATAATGTAGAATTGTATCGATTTATGTTATTCACTGTTTCATAATTTGATTTTTTTGAAGACGAAATGAAATCATTAAAATTAGAATTTAATGATGTATTTCGTTGACTATCATCATGAATTAATGGAGCTGTAAATGATGACGTTATTGATGTAAGATTTGGATTCGATCGTACATGAGAAGGTGTTATTAATGATTCGTGTGTTGTTGAAAACGATGTTTGTGATGAAGTTGATTGTAGATTAGAATTAGTAAGAATATGTTGCTGTTGAGAATAATTCGAAGGACCAAAAGGAGACTTAAGATTTAATCTATTATTGTTGAATGTGGTTTGTACTGATGATTGTGTCGATAATCGTTCATTGAGACCTAAAATACATATCAAATTGATGAATATTTTGAAATATTTGAATCATGGAGATAAGATATATTGATAAACCTTGATGAATATGTTGCATTGTTACTAAATTATCTATGGACGATTTCGATATCGATGAAGTTAATGTTGACCTTTCGGAATCATCGGATGATGATGATATTGTTGGTGTTATTCCAGCTTGATTCAAATCTTCGGCTGTAATTATTGTTATAACTAAAGGAGTTTTTGTTTGAATATGTTTTCTACTAAGATTTGGATTGAATATATGTCGATAATTCGTATCACAAGCCTTAGTTGATGATAAATTGTTCTGAGAAGAATCGAGTAATTTTCTTCTATTCATTATGATTGTTGATGCTGTCGATGGATGTATGTAACGTTTTGATCCATCTCGAAATCGAACTTCAATAGGAGGCTTTGATTGATGGTAATCAAATGTTCGTTGTCGTTGACTATCAACTGTTGGTATTGAACGTGCACTAATGAGACCAATCGATGTCTCATTGACATATGCATGATTGTTAAGTTGCCGTTCGATATCAACATTAGATGAAATAAAACTACCTGACTCCTCGTATATTGTTTCAAGAGGAGCGTTCGGTTGAGTTTTTAATAGCATTGCTATATATGTCTAATGAAAATGTTTCTAATTGAACAAATGATAGTTCGCAAATTATTAGTTGATAATATACTTGGCCAGCTTATTGTGACTTGTCATTCTTGTTTCTTCCTATTGTACATTCATTACTTGCTTAAATACTAATGAGTATTCATTGAGCACTTTGATATATTGTTAATATTCTTTATAATCGTTTTGTCACTACGATTCGGTGAGTTCGGTAATATTAACGACTAGAATAAACAAACAATACATACATATAATAATACTAAATGACATATTAGATTGAAATAAATAGAATGAGAAAAAAAGAAAACTTTTCATGACGTAACTGCTCTTTTGACGAAACGAAGTTAACCACACATATTTAAAATACAAGAGAAAAGAAAAGTATTGATTTCTTTTTCTCTCTTGTATGCTTCAAATAAATCTAAATATAAGATTAAAATACGTCACACCAAATACCGATTGTCTCTATCTAATATATAATTCTCCCCTCGTCAACTTTAACGAACGTCGGACATGATAATGCGCCGGAAAAATAGAAGCCTAGACGCTACAGTACTATAATTACAACATGTCCTTATTCACGATTTACCTTCAAATAAGTGTGAGATAGACACATTCTGTATTGAAATAGGTCTCGTGTGTCTCACCACCTCCTCTTTCTTCTCTATTCTCCTATATACACTATCATTGTCATCAATACGTATGACTAGATGCATATCTAAGTAACGAGTATGCATATACAAAGAACAATTATTCGAAGTACACCCTTGTTAAAAACAACATTTTTTGTCATTTTGTTCCAATCATATACGTTTATTCGATGTGGACACATGTACACATACACATCATAAATACAAATTGCAACAAAAGACAAGAAAAAATGATGTTCATTGTCCTTTTCTTATGGTTTTTATTGTTCTAACAAGATTCGTTTTTTCTCTCTCTCTCTCTTCCTATATCATGGTTGTATAAGTAGTACAAAACGTTGACTTTTCTTTTGACTATAATATGCTATGATTGCACTACTGTACATGGTTACATATGTATGTGAAGTATGTAAGAAAAAAAAAATCAAAGGTTCTGTTTTTGCTTCATCAAGTATTCTTTTTATTTGTTAAATATGAAACGTTAACCATGTGACAATGTAAAGGATAACGATTCATGTTCATTTCTATTCTTTTACATTAATTTTTCGGCTTATAACCCTTTGATTATTTTCTATGTCATATGAAAAAAAAAAAGTCTATTTCGAATGTTTTAACAATGCTATTAGACTAATCACATGAACTTTATAAACTAAAAACATATGTCTTGTGTGATTTCTTATAATTCGATAGGATTACTTGTATCATTGCTATTTACAATGTTTAGTTTGTCTACCTTGAAATCCTAACTGAAATAATAATAAACATAGTGATTCGTATACTTATAATCATTGCGATCAAATTACTTTTGATTAATAACGACAGATCAGCTAACAAAAAAAAAACATGTTATACTCGAAAACAAAAATCAAATTAACATGGATACGTATGTTCGTCATCGGAAAACGCATTAAACAAAACACGAAGAAGAAGAAAAAAGAGAGAAATCAAATTTTCAAGGTTGTGCTCTTATACGACTATGTACAGTAAAAGTTATTGTTCGAAGTGAACGAACGAACGACTATGAACATGTGATTATGATAATGATAAACTAACGTCATGTTATTAAGCTAACATGAATTTTATTGCTTTTTATTCTATGTTTAAAAATCGATATATAACTGATTGAATCAGAATTTGATTAAAACGTAAAAAAAACGACACAGGAAAAATCAGACGAGTTTTAATGTAGAATTTCTTTTCTTTTTGTCTTTAATAGTTATTGAAATATCTCACGAAAAATATCTCCCTTTAATCCAAATGATGACCATTTATCATTCATTATAACACATTAATTCATCACATATCAATAGGGAGAAAAGAACGAAAGTGCAGAATGTATATTATTTCACTACACTGAACAATCATTCAAAATTTCATATTAAGTTGATTGACAAGTTTGAAAGAACAAAGTGATAACATTGTAACAATGACGAAAACGTTCCTGTTTTTTTTTTATATAAAACTCGTAAACTCAAACATATATCAAATCATATCTTACGTTCATAGAATACTGACCCGTCGATATGTCATGATATGCTGATCGCTAGTATTCCTCATTCTAGGACTGATATGCCGTCAGACAACACATCTTTCAGATCTTAATCATAACATCATACGAGGTAATGAGTGAACAAAATGACAGAGTTCATCGAATAGTATAATATGTTGGTTGGATATGATTTCAAAAATTTTCGGCTTTTAAACAACAAACTGTCGTCCGAGTTTTATTTCAAGACATTACTTTGCTTTTGAATATGTTAAAAGTCGATTCTTTACGTGAATTTCAATTTTTCATTTAAATACGTATACTTGGAAGTGTCTTCTATCAATCAACGATCAAGACCTTCGTTTGATAGTGTTTCGACCTTGTCGCGGGTGGTTTTTCGAGACGAAACTATCAAAGAAAAAAGACTCGACTTGTTTCTTTTTCTCAAATATCTCATCTTAACATCTAATCTAAATATAGGTATTTTATTTTTTTACCGTTCACTCATTACAGTATCATAGAATCAGAAGAATGAAGTAGTGTTTCAATTTGAGAAAAAAATATTTTATTATCAATATTTCGATTCTCTTTCAGTGACTATATATTTATTCATTTTCTTTCGTATATAATAGTTAATAGACATATCTATCTAGTAAAATGCTCGTGTCTTACATCCAACTGTTGAGAGTAATAAGTAACTCGTTGACTCACATGAAATAAAAATCGATAGTTTATTTTACTTCATTTGAAATAGTTCTTTGTAAATGGTGTTCGCATAAGTGCTTGTCATGCAATCAACATTCACTTGAATCAAACTTGAGTACAAGTTGAAGTGATTCGATTATATACCAATAAACAAATAGATCAACAGTTTATCTTTGTTGTTGTACAATGTTTTGCATTGTCCACCTATTCTAGATTTTCGGAGGAATCATTTGATAATAAGATAATCGAACTGTTGCTAGACAACTTCTTAATGATTCATGTGTATACGAATTGTATGCGGTAGTTTCGAATCATGGAAAAAACAAACGAGTTAAATTTACGTTTCATAGTACTTTGCTGTTCGTAACGATGAAATAAAAGTCGTTAATTTCTATTGCTATTCATTGGATAACTGATGAGGAAAGCTCACCGTGTGTCACCGATTGATTTCAATGAATTTTCGTCCATAAATATGAATCATAGATGTCCATGGCAGCGCTGCCGCTACCGTCACGACGGTAGTGGAGCAAGATTTTCAGTCGCGCTAAAAATCTCTTTGCTATTTCTCATCTCTTTTTACATTAGTATTTCATTAAACAGGAATTGTTAGTTCTCGATCATATATATTGCTTATTTTTTGTGAAAAAGTAGATTTTGTATCATTTTTATTGCAGCGGAGCGGCAACCGTCGTTTCGGAACCTCTGCGACACGGTAGCAATTTTTTAAAAAGCTCGGCGGCAGATTGTCACCCGCGATGGACATCTATGGTATGAATCCTAGAAGGGTTCGGGTTCCTGTTGCAATTTCTTCCACAGTTATGCTCTCTTTTATGATGGGTCATCAGGAAAGTGAAAAAAATTGAATTTTGAACTGAAATTTTCACTCATAATAAATGTGTATCCTTCTAAAGATATTGATCTTTACAGAAAGTCCTCTATCTTTCAAAAAAAGAAATTTCTTTGCAAGAGCGCATGTATTATATCTAAAAACTTCAATTCGAAATGCGTTTATTTCACTTTGCTGATGACTCAAATTCATTGAAACCTGACGATAATAACACAGTTAAATTATTAATAATGATTCGAATATTTGATCAATCACATACTTTCTGTCATTCAACATATTTTATGTGTAATTTTACTCTTCAATATTTTCTTTTGTTCTCTCATTTTCTTTCGTATTCAACACAGATAATAGTCCTATTCATTGAAATAGTTCAATCTTTCAGAAAACTAATGATCTGATTTATATTAGTTTTAAGTTGCAACTTTGCCGACTTTTTCTGTTCAAAATAGATCAATTGAAAGAAATCATTCGGTGCATTGAATTCATTTGTTTATTTTTTATCTCTCCGGATAGATATTCTGATCGACTAGAAATATTCATATGAATGAATGTTTTTGTCTTCCCGATTCTATATTTATGCACGGCCAATTAGATGCTAAAACAAGTTTCACGACTAAATATTGGTTCAAATAATTTCCTTGTTCATTGAAGAATACAGAAAAATATTACGTTCATATTCAACGATGATTCTTGAGTGATCGATGTCACAACTGATTATAAATGAACATCAACAAGATTCATTTCTATTGTTCGTTTTATCCAGCCAACGAATGTGTCACACGCCTTGCGTTTCGATGAATAAGATAGTTAAGATTCTTCTGTATCATAGTGTTGAGCATGCAAGTGAAATTTAACATTTTTGACACTTTCAACTGTCATGTTTACTCACCAATAAAAATCTGACATCGGTCACTGTTTGTTTTTCGACACGTGACCAAAAGTGAAAAAGTTTCTTTTTTCATGGATCGAAACAAACTATTCACGTTCAATAATGAAAATACCCATGGATTGCTTGTGATTCGATTCGATTCGCAACCCATTGAATTTCGCCCGAGATATAATCAATCTTATCCCTTAAACAGAATCAAACTGTCTGATATGTACAATGGTAGTTCTTAAAATTTTTCAATTGATAAATAATCGTGAAATATTATATTTTTTCTTTGTGAATTTTATTATTATTATTATTGTTTATATAATATTAACTTTGTATCATGAAAATATTCTTTTCACATAGTCAAATATTTATCCTCCATTTGCTCTTACATTTTCATTTCTAGATTTTCGTCTCAATTGATTTTTGAGTAGACGATAGAAAAGAACAATATTTAAAATTCCCATGAATGACACAATTGTAACAGTAAACATATGTATGAATGGATTAAGACGTGTTCGTTGAATGTATAATGCACGTAAACCAACGAGCACAATACCAAAACGAAATAATAGAAATGTTATATAATTTCCCATGTCAATAAATGTTTGAACAAGCTTATTGTAGTACGGCGACATTAACATTGGTGAATACCAACGGCAGAGTCGTCGAGCATGCAAGAAAAAACTGTTGATTTCAATTGAAAGACCATATATAGCATAGCCAATATTACGAGTACGCATTAGAACATTAATAAAAAATGCCATGACAATAATGTGATGAAAGAGAAAGACACTTATGGATGATGTTGAATTTTGAATACAGTCAATCATATCATATAGAAAATAACCAGTACTAAATGCAAGTAATGCATAATTAAAATGATTCGTATGTGATAATGGATCGTTTAACATTTCTGGTGCATATATGACGCTTATTATAAGTAATGTCGAACAAATAGAAGCATGAATAAAGCTAATTAATATATTATGTTTTGACCAATCCTTTTTAACAACACAATTCGATGTTACGGTTTGATTGATCATAGTAAAGAATACATACGATAATAGAATATAGATAATCATAAAGATTGGAGAAATCGGTTCATATGGAAAAAGATCCGTTTCATGGAAGTATGTATGTGTGTCCATGATTCTATATTTAGAAAAAAAACTTGTTTTTTCAAATAAAAAATACTTTTCTCCGTTCTTTTCAATACTTGGTAACGGCTATGACGAAGAGTATGTTTTGTTGATTATACACGACGGTTACCGTGTTTCATGCATTCTCCGAATATATAAATATATGCATTGGAAAGAGAATTGGAATTCAACTTCTACTTCCTTTTTAATGAAAGAATAATGTTTGTGAATGAAATTCAAAAAACAAATCTTGAACTTGACGTCATTTATTTATTTATTTTTTTTTTGTTAATTGAAACTTTCGACTTTCGATGGATTAGATGTCCTTCAAAATACGAAATCATCTAAGGAAAATGCATATAGATCTGAATGAAAAAGAATGATATTTTTTCGGATGCAATTTTTTTTTCTTCAAAATTTGTATTCACCGGTATATTCCATTTTCGCCGAGGACGATTTTCGCCGATTCCAACCTCACCGAAAGAATTTTTCTTTCTTTCTAATATGGAAACAAAGAAAAATTCTTTCGATGAAGTTGGAATCGATGAAAGTCGTTGTCGGCGAAAATGGACTAAACCGTATTCACCATCTACATTCAAGTGGCAAAGCTTTTAAAAACGTACTCATCGACGATCGATTCTACTATTGAATAGAAATGTTAGTAGTTAGTATTTGTTTTGATTTCTCCAAAAGATTTTTAATTACGTGTTCCAATGGTGAATAGAAAAACGAGTAAATAAATTAAATTCTATAGACATAAAACAAGTTCTTTTCTTTGCACGATGTGAACAATTTTTGAATATTCAAATTAACATTGTCTCGTTGATTTATGATTATGTTAAACAAGAATGAAATTAAATTTTCTTTAAATTACACATGCATTTTGTAGTCATTCTACTATTCTGAAAATGTTCGTCAGGAAACAAATTTTTAATAGAAAAATATCTATTCATTTTTGCACAACTTGAAAGTATTTTGAACGAGTCAAAAGTCATCAGATATTTTTGAACGGGCCTGAACAATTGTTTCAAATAATGAACCAATCGGTTTTTGTTTACCAAATAAATTGTTGAAATCGATCGTTTTCAAGATCGAATGTTTTTTTTTCTCTAGAATGTGATGTTGAACTAAGTTGTCGCTATGGGGTTAGTGAAGTTGTAGATATTTAGTCAAGAACTTTTTTCAAGGTACAAAATTTTTTTCGTCAAAAAGTCAATTATTCAAAAAATACAAACTTAAGTTGAAAGTTGTTTCCTTCAAACTAATTACTCTAACCTTTCAAACAGTTATTCACTACTATCGAACAAAAAACAGAGACAAAACTATAATCAAGGTGCATATTAAGAAAGAATGCGAAATTCTGTTGCTAGCCCATCAATTTTCACTCGTCTGAAATACATTCGAATGAGTCAAAAACTTACAAACATCTTGTGTCAAAGCTGTATACCCATCCATTAGTACAAAAGAAAATTATTTTAGTGCTTAACTGCAGTTTATTCAAAAGAATTCTTTTGGATATTCTAATTTAAAAAAGGCTGTTGACAGGATCATAAGATTGAATGGATGCAGCAGACTTTACTTTCTTCTTTAAAAACTGAAAAAGGGTTTTATGTGAAATTCTCATGAGTTAGAAAAACGTATTTCTTTTCGAAATACGATTTTAAAGTTTTGTTTTTAAATTTTAGACATAATACGAAATAAAATACAAAATGTGTAGCTTTGTATTCAACTGCTGTTTTTGTTCTCTAGAAACTAATTAGTAATAATTGTGTTCGTAAAAAATTTCATTCTGAATGAACTCTAGTCTCAACATTAGAAACTGACTTGAATACGTTTGTCTTTAGACAATACCATTTCGACTATGATCTTACGTAGGGTATATTGTTCTATGTACAAAGTAGTACCAACGATGATCTCTCTTTTTTTCCTCATTCTACTGTTGTAAAAGAAGTGAACTTTGCTCGTTTGGAAACGAAATATTCGACAACAACGAATGAAAATTATGGCTTCTTGACAATATTGCAAAAACCATAAACATTTCTTGATGACATAAAAGAAGATCCCGATTCGTTACAATGTTTCTATTGACTTTAAAAAGAATTTGTTGTGACGACAAATATCATAAAAATATTCACAGTGACATTGCAGGAATCCCAACATATTATTTTCTTTCTATGCTTACAACGATTAATATATGAACCATTCAGTAGATTCTGTATATTTGGGCATGGTTACATATATATGGGCTAATTGTAACTTTATTGTACGGTAGAATTCTGGAAAGTTAAAAAATAATGAATTTATCTCTCACCGTTATCGAGATACTAGCCGATCAAGGTTGAAAAGATCGATTTTTACTGGTGTTTGTTGATAAAAATGATGTACGACCGGTTTTTTTCACTTTCTCTTTGATTTTTCGGAAGTTGACGAATTTATGGAAAATACTTTTTCTCCTTTCGAATATTAAATTGATTGGCAATGCGATTACGATTTTTATAATACTTTTTCCTAAGTATCCTATACACACTCATCTCTCGATGTTCTGTCACGTTGATATTAAAAGTGATTTCGAGATTTAACGATCTGTCTAAAATTAATCGGAATTGTGTTGAACGATAGCCAATAAATAGTAAATAAAACCGTTAAAATTATATGCATATTCTTGTCAGAATAAAATGTAGAATGAAACTTGAAATGTTCACTTGTCATACTGAACGTCACGCGAGATTTTTTATTTTATTCGATATGTAATTCTGTTCATGTAAGGTAATTTGAGATTTAGTAGCTAAATGTCGAAAACAAAATATCGACAAGTAAAAATGTCGACAACCAAACGTCGACAAAAACAAATGTCGACAGATGAAAAGTCGACAGATAAAATGCCGACGTGTAAAAAAATGTCGAAAATTCTATCATGATATAGGAAACTCGCGTATCATATACTGTCATCTATTTTTTTTCTGTTTGTGCATTTTCTTTATGCGTGTTGGTCTGGACATAACTAAATACGAATTTAAACAACAGTTAATTCATGGCAATTCTGGCAAGTTTAAAATGACGTCAAAGAAAACATGCACCATGCAGGATAAACTTAAAGAACTTCGAAGGAGATATGAGGAACAAACGATTAAACTCAATGAATATCACAACGAATTATCAAAGCTTATTGGCACAAAATAAAAATTATACGAATGTGTTGGTACATGCCTTATGCCTTGAATCTATGACTATAGCTGTTCGTTGTCACTCATACGCATTTTTATTTTTTTTTTCATTGATATGTATTCGAATTTTACCTAATAAACCATAAATTAAATTTATTCATCCTCCATTTTTATTTTTTCATCATCAACTTCTTTTCTTTGTATTTCATGATGTCGACGTTTTACATTGTCGACATTTTTTTTCTGTCGACATTTGACTTTCGACATTTTTTTGTCGACATTTATCTGTCGACATTTTACCGTCGACGTTTGGCTACTTTCCCTAATTTGAGATGAAATTTGAATCATTGTGGTCAACAGCTCCCGATTGATTCTTCATTGCTGTCGAAATAAAATTAAGATTCACAATTTACTAAACTTTCATTCTCAAGTTTACGATCGAAAACTTTGACTCGTATCTGAACACAAAATACCCTCGCAACCTGCCATCCGGCGGGCATTGCGAGGCATCGATTCAAGCCAGTCGATGGATATCGGAGCTCTAGATCGAGTCCTCAGATATTCTCGAGTACTCAGCACCAATCAGATACCTTTAATCGGAGCCCTCGATACCTATCGGATGTTTTTGAACAGCGGTAGATTCGAACATATATACTTACGATTACGAATCTCGTACGCATCCGATGAACTACATAAGACATTTCCAAATTAAACAAACCTACGTTTTATCAGTGTACATTGAGTAATGATAGAATTTTACTGTTGTTGGTTAGGGGTGGTACTCTATCTTTATTTTACTTTGAAAAAGTAAAGTAATTCCCTTTACCTTATTGAATATAGTAAAGTAAAACACAATATTTTCCTTACGTACATACAAATTCGGATATTTTTCAGCTTTACTTTATGGTTAAAGTAAAGATAAAATGCCACTCCTCTTGTTGATGCAGAACATGATCCCAACTGTATTAAATTTGGTTGCGCTGCATACCAAATTTGTAAGAAATTACCACACACACTTGTTATCATTGAGATTTTAATGGAAAAATTCTTGAAAAATAAAAAAAAAAATATGATTAATTTTACACAATTCTTATCTTCAGAATTTAAGTATTCCTTTATCACGAATTTTTTTATCGCTGAGATATCGCATCGAACCATCGGGAAGAGCTCTTCGATACGTTTGCCACTTTGACTACTCGGTAATTCCATGGCTTTCAAGTGGTCGAAATTGATACGGGCACTCGAAAATCAATATGCGATATGAGAATGATTCCGAGGACTCCATTTTCGATGGGCTCGAATATGAAACAGAACGAGAAAAAAATGTTTAATTCAAATTTCGAGTACTCGCAGCACCCCTCAGTAACCGCTAGATGCTACCGTTAATTTATGGGTGCAACAAATCCAAGGCCTTGCGATTTGTTGCAAATAGATTTGAATTTGGAATTTAGATTGGGTTTCAGTGCAGTACGACTACAAAGTTTGACACATGTTCGATTGAAAACAAATTCCAAGTCCAAGAGCAAACCCCAAACTTATCACAAATCTAAGCTGAAAAAAGTAATATAAACATTTCCTATGATCCAAATCTAGACGAAATCCACAGCGAGAAACTCAGTTCTAACCGTACCCCAAATCCAAGTCCAAACCTCAGAGATTTGATGAAAAATCCCAAATCCATTCAAGATTTGTTGCACCCCTAGGTTAAGTTATATACGTATATATCTGAAAAGTCACAAATCATTCATTCAGTAACAATCTGACCATCTTCCGATGCATACACAAGCTCTGCAAATTGATAATACATAAAAAGCGTGATGAGTTCTGGATGGGATGAACTGGTAAATGTTTCAAAAAAGATATCAATCCCTAGAAACTTACTGTAAAATATATGAATGACTTCAATACTATGATTTATCCAATCTATTTATGGTGCATGTAGTATTCCTTCATGTTCATGAATCCAACTACTTGTAAATAAAGAACATGTATTCGTTGCAAAATGATCTCGTTTGTTTTTGAATAGATACTATGTCGCAAACGCTTGTCTATTTACATAATTATCAAAAATACTTGCTTATTCATCGCAGTTCTTTGTTCAAAAGATATATTTATTATTTTTTTTCTTCAGAGCACAAACATATAAACAAACGATCTATACAAATAATAGTACAAAAATATTTTAAATAAGACAACAAAACAAACGATTATTTATTTCTTATTCGTGCAAGTTCTTCTTGTAATTGACGAATTTCATCTTCAAATACTTGTTGCTCTTTACATTTAATATGATGTTCGAAAAGTAATTGTTTAAAGAAATTCATCGGTACCATTTTATTACTATTGTCATCTTTATTTTCATCTGTAATTTCCATTGTTAATAAATCAACATAACAATCGACTAGAACATCAGCTATACCCCAATGATCCATGTATGATTGAAAAAATTCTTGTCGATCCATTGATTACAATTTCCTTAATTATTTATGGTTTTATTTCTATCTAAAAATGAATAAAAACAAAAGAGAGAGAGAGAGTGTGTGTGTGTGTGATCATTTTTACGATGCTAAAACAAAGTAAGTATACAAGCAAGAGAGCAGCAGTTCGTTCTTTGTTCTTTCTGACATCAGATATGTATATGTTATACAATGACTGTGCGTACAAATAATCTTTACTTGGTAAGAAAACGAAAATAACTGGACGATTATATGTATAATATACTGGAACGAATGAAAAATATCATAGGGAAACAAAACACTAGTCCATACATGTAATACATGTGACATCATCCAAACAAAAAGTTTACAAAGAAGAAATACACGCACGACAAGTATGTATCGAATAGTTTCATTTGTAAACTTCTATTTATGCCAAGGGACATTCTCGAAGGATTTTACTTATTTCTGTTAAACTTTTGTCACACAGATATTAAAGATAATCACAAGTGATAGATTAACGTTTTTCAAGCATAAGTCATACTGAATAGTTTTCTTTCACTCGATTAACATGATACATACACTACTGATCTTTGAAACATGAAAAATTCAAAATATTTCAATTTTAAAAATTCTATGAACTATCTGTTTTTATTGAATTACATTCGATAATTTCATGTTTATGTCATACAATCACATAATCATTTTTCTAATCAAAATATTCAATAACTTTTCACAGATGTCGTTGATGTCAATGTGCATTAAACTTAACATCAACGTAAGCATGCGTTCACCGAGATGATAACTAGCAAACGTATGTGTCATATCTTTGCTTTTCAAATATCATCATGATTAAAATCAATGCTCTAATAAGAATGACAAAAAATAGACGACAAAACAAGGTCGATTACTTTTACGATAGTGATAATATAAATTAACCATGAAAAATCAACTTTCATAAGCGTGTAAACTATTTATGCATGTCAATGCTGAAACTCATCTTCGTATCTCAATCGAATTTTCAATGATCCTCCTTTGCAATGTTCATGTAAACAAAAAAAAATATACACTGATGTTACATCTTTATTCAGATCTCTTGGTCACGATAGATGTGTGCCAATTGAATTTATCACTACTTGGTGATTAGTCGTAGTGTTTTATTTTGTAATAACTGCAAGTGTATAAGCAGCTGCACCCTGTGCAAATCCTACACAAAAAAAACCTAATACGGGTATCGAAAAAATGAATATGTACGGAAATGCGAATGCAAGTAATAGAAAGTAGTTTTCACGTAAGAAATGTGTTATTTTTCTATGTGGTAATTTTAATTCATCAGATGAATTGTCCATATTAGAATTTGTTTGCCAATTAAATAATGGATGGAACAATTTTGGAACAAGAAAACCAAGAAACCAATAATTCGATGGTGGTGGACTTGTTTTAATCTTTATCGGATGTTGATTTGTTAGTGTATGTGTATGTATACGTGATAGATAGGTATCAAATAATTCGCGAGCTAAAGCTGTACTTGCCATTTGTAAATGTAATATCGATATGGCTTGTGAATGAAGTGATTTGAAAATAGTTAATAGAAAAAGTAGAATAAAAAATGTTGCACGTAAATAAATATGTTTTGTATTTGTTATAGTATAACGTGCATATTGAAATACCCAAATAGCTGGTACGAGTTGACCTAAATATGGGATTGCACGAAGAAAATGAATACATGTTACAGTAGCAAATATCATAAGAGTACGACGAATGAAGAAATATAATGAACTTGAAAATGGTTGACGTGCACGAGAATTTAAACGATCAGCTAGAGAAGGATTCACAGATGCGAGAACTGAAAAAAACAATTTATCATAGCCTAGAAAAGCAAAAAAAAAATACTATTTTAGACTAGAGAATGTTAAATATACCTAGTAAATTATTCATAATAAATACAGCAAGAAGTGGTATAAATGATAACAATTTAAATAGAAGTGCTCGTGCTGATGATACATCTTCGAGCCATTCGATTACTGGTGTTGAAAATGTATAGATGAATGAAATAAGCCAAACGAGTAAACGAAATGGTAGGAAAGTAATAAAAAGTATAACATAAATAATAATGGTACAAATAAGAAGTGAGACAAGTGAACGTTTTTGTGTTTTCCATACATCTGAAATTATTTTTGTTAATCTAATTAGAAAATTTATGTAAATTTAAAAAAAACATCACTTACAATCATTATTCCATGAAAGTATAAAACCTCGTATGGCACAAGAAAAACCGAGACATATGTCGTAGAAAATTTTTTTAGTGAATTCGCCTGGTGATAGCGTGGTCTGTGACGTCATCGTTTGCTTCATCGTCAACTGTCTGTTGTTAACCAAAGCACATAACGAAGTAAGTGAGAATAATATGCAGAAAGAGAAAGAAAAAAGAAAACAGAACGAACAAAAGTAGAAGTAAAGCAAATAGTAAAAGAAAAGAAGAAAAAATATGTCTATTTCGGCATGATATATACATATATCGAGTCCATAGGTCAGTCTTGTTATATCGATGTTCTATCGCATGGGAAATTTGGATGATTGAAAATTGTACGTCGTCAGTTTATATATCAAAATTGACTTGAGTAATAATACACAGAAAGAAAAGGTTTGTTCTCTTTTAACAAATATCAGTTTTTTTTTTCAACATTTGCCTTTTTTTATATTTGATTATCTCAGACTGGTTACTTCTACTGTTTTGTTAGCATACGACATTAGACGATTTCAAAACCTGGTAGTTTAATCAAAGAACAGTATTACAATTCATGAAGTGAATGAAGATAAAATCTCCGTAAGGGTTTGTTTTTTTTTTCTGTAAATTATTCAGTGACTACATTTTCTTTGCATTTGATTTGTAAATATAGTCAACTTTCTCTTGTATGTATCATGAACATTTCGTAGCATACGATTCTTAAACTGCTATGTTCGAGTTCCTAGTTATTTTGTGTTGCAATAGAAAAAAAGAAACGCCATCCGTCCTTCTCGTGTCTGAAGAAGTAACTTACTTCAATGACAATCGAATGTAGACGATAAAGAACAAAGGCATAGGGTGCTGTATTTAAATGATTCATTATGTTCGCTTGAAACATGATAGCAGACACTCTTCGCTTAGTAGATCCCTCTCAGAATAGAAGGCCATGGCCTTCTCTTTTATGGAAATTAAGATTGCTCCTTCAAAGATGTCATTCTATTTTATGTTAGGATACACAGAAAAACTATGAATTTTTCAAAAGTTTTTCTAATATTAAACAAGCATTAGCTTTTTCATTAGAAAAAAGAAAAAGTAATTTTGATTTTTTTCTAGACAACTAGAGTTTTAAGACTAAAACTTCAAAAATTCATTGGATTTCGAGAAATGGAAATTTCTCATCGTTTCAAACACTGTTGATTTACATAGGTATGTAGTTTTATCAAGCTGATAGTAATGTCGGATATTTTTGTAATTTCCTTTTTTCAGAAACATGAATATACCTCGTTCTTTTGTTGAATTGATTTCACTCACGTTTTCCAATTCTTTAGCTCGTTTCTCTTCTGCAGAGATACGAAAATATTTTTCAAACGAAAGCATTTAAAATTTGACATGTTTTGAGCAAACAATCCTAAGCAAATCACATCGGTTTGTTTTCGTTGAATAGATGATCGATGAATTTCAAAAATTTTTGTAATACTCTTTACCTGTAATGGCTAGGTAATCTCTCCTGTGTAGTCCTCTCATTACAACAGTCAGAGTTTCATCAATAACAAATGAAATATGAATATTTACACATGTAAACCGCATAGGAAGTTTTTATACCACTGGGAATCATGTTACGAACTCCAAAAATAAAAATTTAACGGTCGTGATTACGATACATCTTAGCAAGTATTGCCGATAGAGTAGTGTTCAATACTTTTACTGAACGAATACATGCATCATAGTAGTTTGAGCAATCACGCCAATGTTTTCAAAATTCAACAAAAAAAAATTCTTCGTCAACAATAGCTATCTAGTACACGATACCATTCACAAAGTGACTTCTCAAATGACTTGTTATTACCAGGATTCATGTAACATATTTCTCATAGCACAGTACATGTTTTTCTAGTCTTTTTAAATACATGCTTAGCATAATTAGATAAAGTACATTGTGTAAAATTATTCTGAATCCGAAATAAGTTCGTTCGACGATGCTTAACCATCCGATATTCGTAAGATTGCTTCAGTATTTTCATCGAATGTTACATTTATAGTAAATAAAATCTTAAAAATACCAAATTATACGAGAAACAAAAATGAAACCCATGACAACACATCTTTAAACTAGGAATGAAATTCACACTAGATCGAAATGTATACGACATATTTCATTAAGTTCATATTAACACAAACGGTTGACAAGTTAAGAAACTATTCTATAGCTGTATCATACTTTTTATTAAACAAGATTCTCATTTCAGACTTTCGACACTTTTTTTTTTATTGAATCTTTTCTTACATTTTATGTGAAACACAGTCACATGTGTACGCCTCTCATGTCGTATTGTTTTTATGTTTTCTTATGCAAACTGGAAAGAAACTAATTGTTATGAGTCAGCAATGTGTGTGCTTGTTAGTTTTCTTACAAATATTTTTCTAGGTAAACGAGAGCTGTTACTCACATGAGTAACTTACACAAACCTTTTGAATTCTGACGTAAAAGGATGGAAAAAAAAACTGTATGTATGAAAATAAATTTACCTTCCTTCCTAGTGAATTGTGAAAAGTATGACGAAGCAATTTCATGACATATGATAACGATGATAAGAAGCTTTTAGAATCATAAAAAGTCGGAAATCGATACACGAAGGTTAGCTTATGTACTGTCGAAATTTTACTGGTTGAAGTATTTCCATTAGATTTCGATAGTTGTCGATCGATTCTTTTTCAACAAACGTGTGTAAAAAATTCAGCAAATTATCATCGTTAGAAGTTCAATTTTTTTCGAAGGTATACTCATTTTCATAGCTGAGTAAAATTTGCCGTCAGTACATGATCGATTGTATAAACATTCGTGAAGATTAGCATTTAATATACCAGTGAATTTGAATTTCCTACCGAGGACACTATTCCTTGTGTAATCTCCGTTGACCTATCAGGTAATTTTTTTTATTATCTAGAAGTTTCGGTTCTGCTACGTAGTCGTTTTCAAAACGATATCATTCATGTAGGAGTTTTCTTTTTTTTCTCTCTCAAAAATGTCATGATTTAGTTTCTTCCCGGAAATTCGTCTTGTCTTAACTTTACTAGATTAGCTATCTATTCTGATTGTGTTACGAATTTTTTCCCCTTCATTTCTGTTGAATACGTAACTACATCGAACTTGAGAGTGTTTTTTGTGAGCAAACCTAGAGATCGGCTCATAAGTATCATGTTTAAAGAATTACACATTTGAATGTCGTTAATAATTTCTACTAGATTTGATGTCATTCTGTTTGTGAAATTAGTTTTAATTTGAACCCGATTATCTTGAGTAAGAGAGAAAAAGAAATAATATTTAGATTAATCAAGTTACCGATTCTTTATTATAAATTATCACTGATGTCTTTCACTTCTTTTTTGAATCTGAAGTTGTTTCTTGTAAATATCATGTCAGTACAGGTATGAGACTGTTTATACAAA
This sequence comes from Rotaria macrura, assembly GCA_900239685.1. NCBI lineage: Eukaryota > Metazoa > Rotifera > Eurotatoria > Philodinida > Philodinidae > Rotaria > Rotaria macrura. The sequence continues at coordinate 135,054 of OENT01000042.1, forward strand.
ACTTCTCAATCGGTGTTCATATAATATCGATGTTGCTATATCGTTTTCTGAAAACAAGACAGGACAGACTATATGAATATGTTCAGTCGGTCTTAGAATGGATGAGGAAAAACAAAATTACTCGTATCTTATCATCTATAGTATCTGTCTCTAATTTCTTTTCAATAGGGTCTATAACTCAGAAGAAAGTGTAATGCTTCGTTTTCTTTTCAGTAGAATGTTTGAAAAAAGACGTAAACTTACACTTTTCTATTGACTTCGCTGTTTTCTCAAAGAAAAAAAATCTTATATTCCTAAGTCCATATAAAATTATTCGGGTAACTACTTTGTCTGGAAGGAGTATTTCTTATTATCATCAAAGTTTATTCGTAATTTAAAGATTGTTTCCTACAAACATAAATGAAGCTAAGATAGTTGTATAAGTGCGAACCATAAGTGTCAACAGGGCAAATTTTCTTGTCCTGTCCTAACAAAAATAAGTTACTTGAATTTTTTTCCATTCTGCCCTGCAAAATAATAGGAATTATTCTAATCTTCATGCTTAAGTTTATGTACTATTTTTATTTTGAAAATGATTCATAAAAAAGATACATAGTTGGATGTGAGCTTATGGATCTTGATCCGAAATTTGGATGGGTATTACAGACGAGAATGCTTCTCCATATCTTAGACCTCTACCACATCCCATCCTCAGCATAAGAGAAAGAGGAAATACTCGCATGTGAATAAACCATGGACTGCCTAATTTCAGTTCAAATAGAAATGAATGCTCAACTGCATGATATCAATTCGAAAATAAACTATGAAAGTTAGAAATAGATTTAGTTTTAGTTTAAGATGAGTTTCGTTCATATACGCAAAAGTGAGAGGTGGGGGGCGAGATGAGGGTGAGAGTATGCTTCTCTCTGTTCGAGAAGGAGACGAAATAATAGAAACATTTATTTTTCATATACTGAAAAGTTAATCTAAAACTAAATTTACTCCTGGAAAAATCTACTAGTTTACACTTTCGAATATCCGTTTGTATTTGAACTCGAATCAGACAGCTAATCATTTAAATGAGTATGAATGTCCAGTTTATTTGTCAACGGTATTTTTTTTAAAGATATCACGACTTCAATGCCAACAACATTGCCAACTTCGAAAGATACGAAACGAAAAGCTTTGCTCATTGGAAATGGCTCATATGCGAACCTATCGTCTCTACCCTATTCATCTTTTGATGTCGAAGATCTTGGTAAGAAATTAAATGCCATGCAATTTGAAGTAACAATTGCTACGGATCTGATCTACGATGATATGTCAACGACATTAGATGACTTTGCGACCACTATTTGTGAGAAAGATTTCATTATCTTCTTTTATGTGGGTCATGGTACACATTGGAAAAGTCAAAATTATCTAATACCGACAGACGACGACGAACTGACAAGTAATGCCATGCTTCCATATCATGCAGTTAATGTTGCTAAACTACTTCAAGAAATCATCAAGCGAGACCCGTCAATCGTCTTATGCATACTCGATTGTTCATACAGTAGCGATTCATCACAATGCGATGTGAAACCTATCGGTCTTTGTTCTATGTCGGCATCAATTGGTTCGTTTCTTGTTTTCGCATGTGATATCGGACAAACGACGGATGTATTATCGAATAACGATCGAAACGGCATATTCACATCGCATCTACTGGACCACATAGGCGAATCTAATAGGACAATTCAAGAAATTATGACTCGTGTACGCGATGGCATCGCTATAGAAACTGATAAAACTCAAATTCCCTTGTGCATCAATTCGCTTCGTCACAATACTATTTACTTGAATGCTGAAGATCGAAAGGGTAGGTGCGTGCTAGTTCATACGTTTACTTTGATACAGATAAGTGAGTTATTCCAATGCTATACATATTACCAAATAGGATGAGGATTGCTAGTGATTGATCTATTCTTAGGAATATTCGAGACCAGATGCTTCTATTTATATTGATAGATGTGGAAAATGAATAAATCAACCAGTAGTCACTATTGTCCTGTCAATAACAGATCTTTAATAGATAATAATATGGACTATTTTCATATTTATTTTAATTTCAACGATGATTCATTTATGAAGTTTTATCGATTGACACTAGAGACAGGTGGATCCCTTTTTCTTGGGTTCTACAATCATTGTACATTTATTTTTGAACGTACTGAAAAGTTGATTACTCGACCATAGCTCATTATCAGCTCAATCAAACCAAAACCATACGACCGTACTGAGTTAATTATTAGAATATCAATTTTGATATAGTTCTGCAACAGCACAGAAGAATTTTGAGGATATCAGTATTTTGATCTCAACTTTCTTCCGAATGATCTAGCCGTTAGTGAGCAGTATTCGCGTGGGTTATTCTGAAAGTTCTAAAGAATGAAAAAATATCTTGAAATGAAACAAAAAGAAACTGCTGCTCTTGTGTAAATCAAAATAAATTTAATATCGCGCATATGTTTTCTTTCAGCGGCACTACGTCCAACCGACATTCATCCAAATGCCAAGTGGTTGCCAGATGGCGTTACTTTAGCGGGTGGCAATGGATCCGGCACTGCTAATGATCAACTATGGAATCCTTGGAGTTTATACATTGATGATGATCACAATATTTTGATTGCTGATCAACTGAACCACCGTATTATCGAATGGGAATCCGGTGCGATGAAAGTTAGCCATGTGATTGCCGGTGATAATGGACCAGGCGATGGTTCTCATCAATTGAATTGTCCAACAGTTGTTATTGTCGATAAGAAAACGAATAGTCTCATTATTTGTGACCGAGACAACCAAAGAGTCGTTCGATGGCCTCGCCGAAACGGTAGAAAAGGAGAAACGATTATATCGAATATCGATTGCGTTGGCTTGACAATAGATAATGACGGATCTATCTACCTCTGTGATGAGCATATGCATGAAATTCGAAAATATCGAATAGGTGAATCGATAGGAGTGTGCGTTGCCGGAGGTAATGGATGTGGAAATCGCCTGGATCAGTTGAATGAACCTCGATATATATGTGTCGATCAAGATCGTTCTATTTATGTATCAGATCACGCTAATCATCGTGTGATGAAATGGATGGAAGGTGCCAAGCAAGGTATCGCCGTAGCCGGGGGTCAAGGAAACGGTACTGATCTCACACAACTATCTTTTCCTCAAGGCATTATTGTTGATCAGACGGGTGCTATTTATGTTGCTGAAGGAGGAAATAACCGTATCGTAAAATGGTCCAGTGAAGATAAACAAGGCCATGTTATTGTTGGTGGTAATGGTCGAGGTAAACGATCGAATCAATTCAATTGGCCCTTTGGCTTATCCTTCGATTGGCATGGAAATCTCTACGTTGTCGATATGTACAATCATCGAGTCCAACAATTTCAGATAAACATACAGCCATAGATTTATTGAAGAAAATGATTTTACTTTATCAAACTCAAGTTTATGAGTAGAATCGATTATGTCGATCCTTTCCAATGTTCGAAGATGCCGGTCTTATTTTTGTTTTACTAACTTTCAATAAACATGATAGTATTGATCATTCACTTTCCCGAATAGTTAATTTTTTATTTGAGAACACTGGTCTTCGAAGAGTCAGTGCAATTTCAACTAGTAACATGGTTCGATTGTGGAACAAGAAAGAAATTTCTATTGTATTTTCCTTTCATATGAACCTTATCGAAAAAGCATGATTGAGTTTGAGTAAAGGTTTTTATTTAATGAAAGGACTCCGTCGATTATGAAATTTCCTGAAAACGATATCTTAATGCCGATTCGAGTAGCATGGGAACGAATCTCGGGACAGCTTTTTTTTTAATAAGAACTTTGAATTAATGACAGGATCAAAAAATTGTCTTGATCAATTAAATAAATGAATAAATAACTATGCTCGAAACATTAAAAACTCAATTGTTTATTGGTCATATGTAATTAGAGAAAAAACACTTTCTCGAATATTTTTGATAACTAGATTTTAGCCAAGATAGTCACGTGCAATAATTCAAGGTTATGTAATATCACATTTGCTAAAATGTATAGATATGTTAACTATTGTACATTGTCAGTTTTGAGACTGAAATCTCTTGAAAAACAAATCAGTCTCTTGTTCTGCTCATATGAACAACTTCAACAGCTTAATCAACTGAATATTACACTTGTCATATGTAGTCTCATTTTCATTATTTCTACATCTGTTAATTTACATTTTTCGTACAGGAATGTGATGGAAACCAGATCACTTTTTTCAATCATGCCACATTCTCCACTATAATACGACTTTTCAAAAATTATCAACATTCATTTAAGATATTATTAAATATAGTCCTCTATTGATTGGTTCACTGTACGATGTCGATTAAAGTATTCTCCAAAATGATTGATTAACAGTAATAGCAACTTAACGAAAGTTTGGTTCACAGCTAATGGCCAAATAATTGGTCACGTCAACCGAGATGAAGAACTGAATCGTCGATTATTAAAGCCGTCGTCCAATAGCAGTGATAAAACATCTCAATATCATCAGAGATCATACTTTAAATCAAGCGAATAACTCTCATAGTGAATCACACTTTTCTCTAATATCAAATTACTACAGCATTAATTTGACTGATAGAGACACCATCAATTACTCAAGTTGATGATACAGAAGTAGGATTTACGACGAACTTTGTCGGTTGTTCACATATGGAGGAACCAGTACACATTACGTGTTGTCATTGACTAGAATTCAAAGGTTATTTATCACTTTTCAACTAGAATCATATGTGTCTCTCTCTTTCTCTGAATAGAAAAATGCAAATAACTATTTCGTGATCAGTAGATTCGATAAATGATTGACAAGAACACATACTGAGAAGAAAGTACACATGAACATTCAATTGGCTCGCTTCAATTTTCTGTAAAATTGAGAACAGTGTTTAACTACGTATATATGATTGATTAGAATACATCAATCAACATGTTTTCAATCTGGTAGATGATCATTTATATGTACAGTACGATCGGCCATTGTCATCGATGAAGTAAATACTTGTGAACACATGGGGCATTTTTCTACGGTTGGTACAGAAGAAGACCATCCAACAAATCGATGATGTACAATAACATTTCTATAGAGAAAAATAAAAAGATTCAATATTGAATGGTTTGTATTTTCGAACATCTAAATGATTTATAATGCTAATTCTTACTTATTTTGAGAATTTTTTCGAGGACTTTTTGGTTGTTGTTGTTCTTTATCACTTGAGCTTTTAGCATCAGTAGTTACGATGATATGTTTTTCAATATCGATTCTTTGTGTCATAATGCGAATATCTGGATGTTTTACAGGTTCTTGTTCTTTCTTTTTTAATTCTTCTACTTGCCGTTTCATAGATTCAAGTTGCCTATAAGTTACGTCGCCATCTTTCAATAGCTCTTTGGTTTGTTCACGTAATTTTTCTAATATGTCAATATTATTGCCCATTTTTTGAGTTTCTTCATGTTGATGACTTTTGTTAATATTCTCAATTTGACTTCGAACTCGATTATAGACGATGTCAATATGATGATGGCAGTCAGCATTCCATTGATCGAGTTGTTCGTATACACTGATTAAATATTGTGGTAAAGGTTTAGTTTTATTCTTTTCTCCACGATGAAGACGTTCATAGATAGAGTTTAACTCATCAACAAGTGGATGAATTTGTTCTTGAATCCATTTTTTATGTTCGAGGTAATGTTTCGTACATACGTCGTTTGAGCAATGATAACAAAAGGTCTCTGCTTCACGTTTACACGCTTCTATCAAGCATCGTTTAGCCATTTAATGTAAATAATAGAAGTAATCAAGGTGAACACGTGTAACAACTTTTACGTGCCAAATTTTTCGTCCATTGATTTCATTCTCTTCTTTTTTCTTCAAAACAAAGATTCAAAAGAAAAATAATAGCAATCAAACAATAGAGTAAAAAAATAACTCAACAGAAGTAAACAAGAAAATCTCAACGTTCATATATTGGTTCGTACAAAGTCACTAGAATCCATCTGGTTACACTGAACGTGACGTATAAATTGATACATTAAACGACTTTATACATCTCATAGGTCGGTAAACTTGATGAGCTTTATTTTAATTTTACTCTTTAAAGACGATAAATTCAGTGACAACGTTAAATTTTCATTGTTCACATGTTTATAGTCTGTGAGGATTTACAAATCTAATAAGAGTGTTCATGTTCGTTAAAGATATCCTACTTCAAGGTCTAAATTGAAAGCACTGCTAAAATTCATTATTGTTGCCAAATGATAACTCACAAATATGGCCGTTCTTGGTACGATAATGAATAAATGGGTCAATTTTGAAATAGTGAATAATAAAAAATTGAACAAACTAAATCAGTGAAGAAATTTTCTCTTCTTAGCCTCATTTTTAGCTAAGTCTACTTCATGAAGTTTTATGTTTAGAGAGAAACTCAAAAGACCATCTCTGATTTTGTTTGCAACTTATTTCCCCAGTCGTCGCAAAGAAAAGTAAGTTCAATGAGTTTCTATTCTGAATGGACTTCAATCATGATTAGTGTCCAAAGATAAAGAGAAAAAGATTAGAGGAACGATTTTATTTTTGGAAAATTTTTAACTGAGTGATTTTTGCAATGAGAATAGTATGAAAACGGATCTGCAAGCGTTTTTATAAATATACAACAATAATCTAAGTTGCATTTGAACTGAGAGAATGACAGAAAAATAGTTTAGAGCACATTTATATATGAATTCATACAAAAGTTAGTTTAGTCCACCGAATTCATTTTACTAGAATCTCTCTAATCGAATCGCCTTATGAGTACTTGCCGTTTGTAATATCCTATTTAATCATGATTATCTGTTCTTCGTTTAGTCTTAATTTCTTTAATGTTTGACAAAAATAGACAGGCAAATGTAAAGATAACAATCAAACTATGTTTTCATGCTGTCACTAGCCTTTACTTTTATTAATAACATGAAAAAAATTTAATGACATAGTGATCGAACGATTGAATCGCATTGCTCTTCACCATGATCTACTTGCCCGAACATATCACATATGATACATCGAGCGATTCATATTTTATCAATATTTCGAAAGTATTGCATTCTTTTCAAATACAAAATAGACTACGTGAAGTGTCCTATGACGTGAATGAATAGCAACGGTTGCCATTGCTGCCTTACACAATTCAACCTATATAAAAAATTTCTTTTTTTTTTTCATCATCGAGAATTATTGCCGATGGCAAAAAGTATTGCCTGTCATGATTACACTCAAAGTGTCTAACTTAGTGTCAGAGACTACAAACAACACAAAATATTATTACCAGAGAAGAAAAAAAAATCAGAAAGCTATGCGAATCATAAAAGAAAAAGAACTGAACAAATCATTTAAATTTGAGATTAATTCGGTAAACTATGATAAGAATCAACAAATAAAATATATTAGCAATAATCAAAATATCACATAGAACTAAAGAGATGTCTTTCTTTTTAAACTCTAAGCTATGCACCATGAATTAAGTAGTTGTTTTTATTCCAAGATATACGAATTTTTTAGCAGCTCCATCAAGATTGATGGAAAACTAAGGCTTGTTGAAATTTAGACTGTAGATCACAACTATTCCAGGCAACGTAAAGACCGAAAGCGATAAAAAATATACAATGAAGCATATGACTATGCATGTAGCGAAAATCAAAAAATCTTTTCGGGGAAGATTTCTATTCTATTGAATGAAGTTGGAGTCACTAGAATCTAAAATACACACAAGCTAGTCATTACTGAAAAATCATTGGAAAAGTTCATCGACCAATGAAGACATTTACTCGAGTATCTTTCCCATACATTTCAATAATCCGAAAAGGCATAAAAAAATTATACTTGAAATGATTGATCATACGAACTATAATGTTTCCAGTCATGTATGACAATTTCACCTGAAATTATATACAAAGAAAGGTCTGATTCAGTAAACTTTTGATATTGACTGAACAACTGGAAAATTTTACAATAGAATTTAATTGTATCTAAGTATCATACGTATGTCACTACATTATGATTCGACCAAAGTTTATTTAAAATTCTATTCACTTATTTTGATAATCAGCAAAATAATTGGCTAAAGTTTGTAACCTGATCACAGAGATAGTAATTTATGAATGACGATGAAGACAACATTTTTTGCAATAAGAAGTTTGTTCAGTTATTTTGGTTTCTGTCGTCACCGATCGAATTGTTCTGTCGATTGAGAACGACTAAATGATAGTTGAATATTTTCTACGACTTTGACAATCATTGCATACACGCATATCAAGGTCATAATAATATTCATTTATTCTTCCTTTCGAAAACAACAATGTCAAATAGAGCATAACAATATAGATCACATTATCTATGAATAACATGTACTGTTACCGCAGCGAAAGCAATCGTAGTTCATTCATCTATTTTTTTCTCAGCTCAGCAGAGTTGTAAAACAATTTATTCATTGTCGACGTCCACATAGATTATGAACAAGCGTCAGGTTCAGGACCACAGTGATGTCCACATGTATGAAGAAGCATCTGTTCATTTACCTGACACATTGCAATATAAAAGACTCGATGATCACCTATCATATGGTGATCATACAATAAATGATGAATTCTGAAGAACAATACATCCAGTACAAATAGGTGAATCATGAGTAACACGACAACGATTATCACAATTTTGATTTGCACAGACAAAGTGTTTTTCCGGTCTTGGAGTTTTGGTCGTACCTGGTCTAATAACATCTAAACATAAATGTGAATAGTTTATAATTTATTTCATATGATAAAGGAAAATGATCTATCTATTCTATTACTCGTAGCACAGTACTGGCAAATTAGATCTATCTGCTCATTCAAATGTAAAGTATTTACAGGAACTTTTCTTCTATACAAAATAACTCACTAGAACCGGTTAAAATACGACATATTTATTATAGTATTTCTACTTACTACTTTGTCCTATTAGATGTGCAGTCGCTGAGCCGTGTTCATTGGTCACGAGATATTTCAGTACACCTAGTTTAGTACTAGGGAATACGATGGCTTCCTTTGATTGATTACTCGTGTAGCCAGTTACTAACTTTCCGTTAATTCCTTCATAACCAATAAGAATCATTTTCATACCAACATGTGCCTGAAGATAATCTTTAATATCGCTGGAAGACGATGAACATGTGCCCAGAGTTGTATAGAGCGGAGATGATTTTGAATTCAATTTTTCTGCAAGTTTTTCATCGTAGGGAATTCCTTGCCAAATTTCTTTCTTTGAATCGGGCAGTTTGTCAAGTGCACTTTTGAACAAGTGCAAATATTTGAACCATGGTTTAATTACTAATCTATCTTCAGAATTTAATGCTGCTTGCAAATGCTCATGAAGACTTTTGCCACTCCATTTCATTGAGTAAATATAGATAGCAGCTGATTGATCATGACTTAGACCATGTTCTGACGGATGACGGCATTTCTGTTTGGCTTCTCTGATGTACTGAGATAATTGAGGAATTACACCATCGAATGGATGAAGAGCTTCTTCAAGAGAAGCTAATGGCTCATCAAGGTAACCATCTATCAGTTTCAAATGATTCGTTTTACTAATACCAGCTGCACAATATCGTGGCATATCAGAATTATCGTATGTTACAATTGAACGGGTGCTTCTTATAGATTCATTCTCAGGCTTTTGTTTCATACCTGGACTTCGAAATCTAGGGGTTCTCGAGACAGGTACAGGCTCCTTAACATTATTGCTACCACCGCAACACCCAGCACCCATTGTTTTCAAAAGAATGTTGTAGTATTTCGTGATCGATTGTTCACCACAAAACTGTAACAAAGTTGTTTCTGAATTAAGTTTGCTTTCTATTTGGCTACTTTAAACAAATGGCGAGAACATAGCAAACATCTACTTTGTTATGACATTTTCTATTGTTGATAAAAGGTTTCTATGCAAACACGAACGTGTGAATAGAAACGAATACTTACTGCTGCCTTTGTCAGTTTTGAAGCGAAGTGAAAAATTTACGTTTAACAAAATCAAGTATGTACAGAAAAGAACAACGAAAAACAATTGCGAAAATAATCACAAGCGATACAAAAAATAACGCATTGAAAGCATGAAACATCGAATTTTAAACTTGTCAATGAGTGTCAACATACGCAGTCGAGCACATTCGAATATAAAGAACTGTATTCATATACATATATCAGCCAAGATGTGAATGATGATCAAGATATTAGCTAATAAAAAAAAATAGAAATTAGTTTACGTTAATCATGTACTAACCTATCTTTTCCTTAAATGGAAAAGTTAATCGATCTAGACTGCTTAGTTATGGACGACAGACAAAAGATATCTATGAATATAGATATCAAGAAGTAGACAATTCATATGAGAGGACACGATACAATTTTATTATCAACTCTACATGCACATTTGACAAAATTGAACTTCGAAACAGCAAGAATGAATCAAACCCTTGAGATAATACGACGTCATGACGAAAGGTCAATAACGGTCTTTGTCGCTTCATCATATGAAATTCCTAGTAGTCTCTTGTTTTAAAATGCCATCTATTTGTGACAAAAGAAATCGCTCCACAGTAAATCACACAGCAAATAATGAACAACAAGAGGGCTCATAGTCATACACTTGGAATTCTATCTACATAGATTCAAACAATAATAGCAATAAGTCGACAAAAGCAAAGAGATCCTGGCATTCGACTAGTCATATTAATGCTGCACTTTCTTTATCTCAATAGTGAAGTACTACGCAAACTAAGTAAACTTGAAGGAGTTTCAAGAAAATGCATAGAAAACATCTAATCAGTCCATGTAATGTAAAATACAGACTACTATTTCATTTCTAACACTTTTGATCTTCTTCACAACAAACCAATATTTCTAGACGAAAACTAAATAATTTTAAGATGAGACACAAGTATGTATACGTGCTGCTACAACAAGTTTCAAACACATTTTTCTTATTCTTCGCCGAAATGGTAACAATTTTTCCAATCTTTATTTATTTTTGATTCCGTCTCAATGCACATCCATGTTTGAATTTGTGTACTATTTACTAAAAAATTGTTTTCGAAGTCAATCAGAATTTTACTTACCCACAACACTTTCTCTTCGTTTATAGTACTGCGAAGTTGATCGTAGAAAAGAATAATTATTCTTGAAATTTACATTCGACTTGTTCAACTATATCTTTCGCTAGATTTAATAAAAAAAAAAGCTATCGACTCATCTCAGTACATAGTATGGACAAAACGAAACCGGCTGCACCAGTAAAGCTTCGAATGGTGCAAAATCGAACCAAATCCATACTACTACGAAAGGCAAGCCAGTAAACAAACAAATACAACTGACTCCTAAGAAACCTCAATTGATTAGTACCGCTTTAGTGGTGAACAAGTCAGAAGATTCTTCTATCACACATGATTATGTTCTCTTTTGGCTCGATACTAACATGATAGTTATTATCAAGATACAATAAAACAACTACAGTCAATTGTAGTAACATCCATGTATTTAATGATGGTGATCAATATGTTAATTATTTCAATAAATTCAAAAAAGAAAAAGTATTGATGGTAACATCTGGTAGTATGGGGCAACATATCTTGACACATATTCATAGAATATCTCAGTTAATAGCATTCTTCATCTTGTGCCACAATAAGTCACAATGTGAATCATAAGAAAAAACTTGGTCCACAGTTCAAGGCCTATTCACAGATACTAATACTTTGTGTCAATCATTAAGAGGAGTAACAAATTAGCATGTAGAAGATGCAATAGGAATTAGTTTGCTTTCAGTAAGTTATAGATCTGGTCGAAGCCTAGATCAACTTGACCAATCATTTATGTATAAGAAAATAATTAAAGAAATTCTTCTCGAACTTGGATACGACGATAAAAATGTTGATGATTTTGGTGTTTATTGTCGTAAGAAGTATTTGAAAAATGAAAAAGAATTGAAATTTGTAGAAGAATTTCAAGAAGAATATGACGATCACTCACCTATTTGGTGGTACAATTATGATTGTTTCATTTATCGTATGGTTAATGAGGCGTTTCGTGAACCAGATATTGATGTTATTTTGAAGATGGCATTTTTTATTTGCAATTTACATCGACACATTGAAAAACTTCATGCGGAACAATCGAATCGTTTTCGAAAAAGAATTCAACATCTACCGTGGTCAAGGTATGACTCAAGAAAAATTTGAAAAATTAAGAAAAGTAAAAGGTGGATTAATATCATTCAATAACTTCCTATCAACAAGTACAGATATAAATTAGATGTTAGTACATCGTTTGCGGAAAGGACTCTCGGTGATCCTGGGTTAGTTGGCATTCTGTTTATAATCACTTTCAATCCAATCCATCGATCTCATCTACTCCGTTTGCCAGTATCGAAGACATCAGTTTTTATCCTGCAGAAGACGAAATTTTATTTTCAATGCAGTCTATATTTCGTATTAATGATATAAGACCATGTGATAGTAACAGTCATCTCTGGCTGGTTCATCTGACACTGACAAGTGATAGTGATCAACAACTCAATGCTTTGATCGAACGTATGAAAGAAGAAATTAAAAGACCACCAGTCCTTTATCGATTGGGCGTATCGATGATAAAACTGGGAGAATTTGGAAAAGCTGAAGAAGTATTTGAAGTTCTGCTCAAACGCTCATCTCATGAACTTGAAACTGCACATCTCAATTATCAACTTGGACAGATTAAAGATAATCAACAAAATTCTAGTAAAGCAATGTAATTCTATCAAAGTGCGCTTACAAAATATCTCAAGCATCTTCCTCCCGACCATCTGAATGTCGCTACTTGCTACAATAACATTGGATTCGCATACGACAATATGCAAGATTATCAGAAAGCCCTATCGTTTTATGAGAAAGCATTGCAGATATACAAGAAAAATCTTCCTAATCATCATCCGAAAATAGCTACTTGTTCCAGTAGTATTGGGTTGGTGTATAATAATATGAATAATTATGAGAAAGCACTTTCATATTGCAAAATAGCACTTAAACACTTCAATAACAGCCTACCACCAACTCATCCACTATTGGCTGTCTCATATAATAATATAGATTTGATATATAATATCATGAAAACATATACGGATGCATTTCCCTGCTACAAAAGAGCTGTTGAAATAGGACAACAAGTACTAGAGTCGAGAAAACCGGACCGGATCCCACAGGATACCCCAAGAACGTGGAAGCAGTAATACGGCCGGAAAGAAACCGGATATATCCATCGAGTTCCGTCCGTTCCCCGCAGGAATCGACTTGGATTCCACCAGAAGCATGAAGCAAAACCGATAACCCGGTTCCCGCCAAAAGATCCGACAGCATCCATAAGCCGAAAACAATAGTTTCCGATCAACGGATACGTTAACTCCTTCTGGCGGGATCCCGTGAAATATGGACTCCGGATCGAGCCGTCCCATGCCGAAACACGCTCATTAAACGACTATATAAGGCAGGGTCATCCGGCATTCACTTCATTTACTGTAGTCGTGGGCTGTACGTAAATTGACAGAGCATCAGCATGAGCATGATTTTGATTTAAGTTCTCATCGAACGACTACATGAGGCGGCGTCGTCCATTATTCACTTCATTCCGTCGAGTCGTTGGCTGGACGTAAGTTGACAGAGTAAGAGCAACGAAATCATCGTTTTGCTCATTCTTGATTTCTGCATTCAAGCTTACAAATTACTCAAGGATGAACTCGATTTCTTGTTTTTACGTATTCCTTATTTCTCCTAGACGGTTTTTACATCACGAAATAAAAATGGGTGAAAAAGGAACATTTTGAGCAACAAATTCAGCATGATTTTTATGTTAATTTTGAATGTAACAAGACGAATACGCTATTGAGTTATTGGTTTTTATGGTATTCAGTTTTGATATCTGCAGTGGTGTTAGGGCTGCTGTTAGTAGCGATCTAGTGCATTACCTCCTGAACCAGTTGCTATGAAACACAGACTTTCAATAGTGTTCCGTAAGCCAAAAAATGTGCCGAATCTATTAACAATGGACTTTTTCAAACAATAGCTAACAATCGGTAAGTTGAGACAAGGAGTCCGAATTTCGCATTCGCATCCATGTCACTCGAAACACTATTGGTGGGTCAGGAACTAATAGAAATCGAGTTTTTCAAAAAATTACTCCGCATAGGTAATTTTACAAGGTGAGAGTGAATTTCTCATCCCTTTGACTCGAAACCCTATTGGTCGGCCGGCAACGAATAAAAGTTGAGTTTCTCAAAAAATAGGTACCTTTAGGTTTTCCGAGATGGTGAGTCCGAATTTCGCATGATTTTTCGCTAAGTCGATTTTATTGTTTCGTGACGGACCAATAGGGTTTCGAGTAAAATGGAAGCGAAATTCGGACTCCCGTTGTCAAATTACATAGTGTAAGCTATTGTTTAAAAATCTCAATTGCTAATAGATTCGGCCCTTTTTTCAGCCTACGGAAAATGGATGACTGTAGGTGTTTGATAGTGATGAGTTTAGAAGGTCTTTCTCGGTTTGGTAGAACTTATGAAAGATTCATATGTGTACCTCTTTTACGTTTATGCGTTCGTGAATATCAAATGTAGTTGAGGTGATTATGGAGCCGATAACTTTATGTAAAGCGCTTTGATTCCCCGAGTGATTCCGCCGGATTCTGCTTTTTTCCAATCGATTTTGATGTGGAAGCAGATTGTATTGTTGGCGGTTTCCCGAAAGTTCCGCGACGTGTTCCGGCAGAATTCTGGTTGTTTCCGGCACCGGGAAATAGCCGTAATAATCAGGATTCCGGAACGATGACTTTCCGACCGGGAATACTGCTTCCAAGTTCCAAGTTTTTTCCGGCAGGTTCCCACCGGAAAGAGACCGGATCCTGCAGGAAATTTCCGGAAAATGACCGGAATCCGGCCGAAATTGACGATCAGGGTATTACCGCCTCGTCATCCAAATCTTATAGTATACATACAAAATCTTGAGGGTATTCAAAAGAATCGAAGTAAAGGAATCACTAAGAAAGACAACATGAGAATTTCGTATGAAAAATCTCTTTTCTCATAGACGCATCGTATGATTTCATGTCTAACTTATCTACAAATTATTTTTCTAACCTATAATGAAGATCAACAACATCAATAATTTCTTCTATTGGTCTGTTTTCAGTGCCACATACATCGAAAATTTACATTAAATGAATGATCTAATTACTTTGAACAAATTATTGTTGTCATAGATAGGAGTGGGAGCGTGTGGGGTGTGGGCCATAGAAACACTATAACTGACACCCACACCTACACCCTGCAGCTGTGAAACCTAAAATGGGTCTTCCCGTGGCTACACAGATGGAACCGTTGTTAAGAAACCATTTTAAGATACGTGGAACAAAAAAGGTTTGCGGTCAAATACGAAATCATCCATATTCGAGACGAATCCTTAATGGTTTCATGTGAAATCTTTATGATTTGTCTCGAGCTTGAGTGATTCCGTCTTTTTAATACCAAACCTGGTTTCATTCAACAGGTCTTAAAATGATTTCGTAGCAAAGATTCTACCTGTGTACCCGAGGAAAGAACCACCTTATTTTATGTAGTTCCTCGGAAACTTAGAAAGGTTGGGAAGTGTTCCTATTTTTTTTAGAGAACACGACTCTGTATGAAATCTGCTATTTCAAGATCTTACACTCTCGTAGAAAAAATCGTAATAAACTACAGTCGCGTTCGGTGACGATAACCCAGATGAAAGGCGAGCGATGATGAATCTAAATCAGTAGATCCCGTATAAGAAAATTATCAGCTGTTAATTATTGATTTTTGCGTATATTATATCTCATGACTGTTGGCGAATTTGGAAAAACGAATTTCAGATGTGCACTCGTCATGTTCTCATGATCTTGACCATAGATGGAACCGAACTAGCTTTTTGATGACCGGTACCGGTACCCGGTCTGAAAGCTTCGGAACGAACCGGGTCGGCCGGTCTAACGTTAAAAGTTTAGTCTACTGGTAAAATACAACTCTAATCATAACATTTCATAATCTTCTTTTTTAATGCTAAGTAGAGGTATTTCAGAAAAATAGTGGTTTTTTATAAAGTTTGACCAAAGACAGCCGGGCTAGCCAAATACGAATTTCTAATTAGTCTTTCAACATTCCGTACTAAAATTGTTTTCTTTTCAATTCTATTGTAGGAGAGGAGGAAGAAAATATCACACACCAAATTGGACAAAATAGATTCCAGATTTGTATTCCTCGACCTCGACCTCGATTACCCATGGTCAAATTTCTTGTAATCCTAATTTTTTCTCCAAAGCTTTTCTTTTAGCAAACCAAGACTAAATTTATCAATTTTAAGAGTAAATTATTTTTCATGCTGAATCCCGGAAAAGAAACCACTATCATTAGGTAGACCGGTTTGAAACTGGTCTGCCGCTGGTCTAAAGTTTGGACAGGTACTGGCCCGGTCGGTTCCGGGTACCAGTTTCATCCATGATCTTGAGAAGCTTTTGCCTGCGAAAAATGATATTGAGGCACTGAGTATCAGTGGCTGACTTGAATTGTGACTCATGCGTCGAGAAAACTAAAATAATCGTGCAATAATAGTCCCTTAACCGTGTATTGATTAACCCTTTTATCGTTTATTGTCAGTTTTCTAAATTGTTTTTGGGGTTCATGAGACCTAATAAACCCTAACATGTTTTTGAAAGTGCAACATGTAAAAAACCCTTATAAATGGTTTAGGAATCTGACAATAAAATATAAAAGGGTTTATTAATATAGGGTGAAGAGCTTAGGGTTGGCATAAACCCTTTTCTCATGGTTTATCCTTGAACGTTTTTTGTTCAGTGAAGGAGAATATTGAAGAAGAAGAATTCACCATGGCAACTAGCGTACTTGAAACCGATGATTGGATTCTACCTTACATTGGAAAGTCAGCCATCTTAACAAAGAATTTCTTTCGTTCTTTTTCAAACAATTCTAATGCAGAACAAATAATAATTTTCAACTTACCTTGTAACATTTAAATAAAAAAGAAAGGCATTTTTTTTGATTTGCATACTTTGGTTTTCTTGGATTTCTATATAAATATGTCTATTCCTGCAATGCAAGCCGTCATCTCACTCAACAAAAATATTATTCTTTTAGATCTCTGTGCCTGAATATGTTTTTAGCAAGAAAAAAACTTCATTTATTTTAACTCTGCTTTAATAAAGGTATAGCTCGTTTAGTCCCTTGAATTTGAACATTTCCGGAACAGGGAATGGGTGAAGCATGTATTTCTCAGAAATACTCTTGTTGTTAGAGTTCTTTATAGCCCCAATATTCATGGCATATATTTACTTAGAGTTGTAATTTTTGTAGATACTGCCAATGACAATTATGGTGGTTTCTTTTCGTAGAATTATTGACTTCTATGTTGCTGTTATATCTCTTTACTAATCAACACAGTTGTTTCTATTGTTGCCTTCGTTACTTTATCTGTACTCTGTTAATTTCCATGATTGATACTCGTTTCAAAAAACTTTGGTGTGCTTCAATCTTTTGTGAAAGAAAGAAACCTAACATTATTCGGCTATATTCATTTTGTAAACAATTTGATTTTTGGTTATTTTTAGCGTCTCTTTTCTCCCTCATTCTCTTTTTTCTCTTCCTCCATTCTATCTGATTTTTATTTGTGTCCTATATTATATTGAGTTCATTCATGTGCTGTTTTTATGGTTGCCTATCGACCTGAAAAATATTTATCAAAAAGTTGCAAGTAATAAATCATTAGAATGAAAAAAGTTCGAATGTGTTTCGAAACCACGATTAGCTCAATAATACATGTGTGCTATCTTGATAAGAAAGATAAGCTACCGAAAATGTATTCAAAGGAGGAACCTTCAAGAGTAGGAAGGAAATTATGAAGCCACAACGTTCCTTCCAGTAATAAAGAGTTTTGTAAAAATGTTTCCCTTTTTTTACAACTCACGTTGTCTAAAAAAATGTCTAAAGCAGTCTCGCATATGATTGTATTCAAATATTTTAGCTCAAATAATCACATTGAAATAATCCCTAAATTGATTAATTTGACCGACATTGGCTATAATCGATATTGATCAGCGTAATTGATTTAGGGATGATTTTGGCGATTATTTCAGCTACCATGTTTGATGCTAATCGTATGTTTGTAATCAATGAAAATTGATTGTCTTGTGATTTTTCTGGCTTTTTTTTTACATGAAACTATCCTTTTTTAGGATCATTCACGTTTTAGAATATGTATTGTAACAGAAATAATTGATAACCTGATAAGATAAGAATCAGCTTCGACATTCGTGTTGGAATGAAAATAACTGATGGCAAAGAAATGGCAAGCAATTAATCGCACTGGTCTAAGAATTTTTCTGATACTGTTTAGTATTTTTTTAATGTTCATTTATAATGGCAATTTAAAAGCACAACCAAAAGAATATTCATCAAACAAATACTGTATGGATGACGCTTATGACAGAGATGGTATTAATAGTACGAGAAATCTATCTGTGAACGTGAGCATTCAATTGGATGCCAAAATGATTGCTAATCTATTAGAAAACAAGACCGGATTTGAAATTGGAGGACCATCTCCACACACTTGGGGTCAAATGGGGATTTACAGTGTCGTGCAAAGATTAGACGTGACAAACTTTGCGAGTGAAACATTTTGGGAAAATAACTTAACTGATGGCTCTAGTTTCTCTATCGGTGGTAGAATTCTAGGCAAACAATACATTCGCGAAGCAGTCGATTTACATCACATAGCTGATAATTCATACGATTTCGTCTTGGCATCACATGTCCTTGAACATATTGCGAATCCATTCAAAGCACTAATTGAATGGCGTCGAATACTCCGAGACCGAGGAAGGTTCCTTTTAATCCTTCCATTAAAAGAATTCACTTTTGACCATAACAGAGAAGTGTCTCAATTCCATCATTTAATAGACGATTATAAAAAACAAGTGACTGAAAATGACACGTCTCATATATTGGAGATCTTACGTCTCCACGATCTTCCAAAAGATCCACCAGCGGGAGATTTGAGAACATTTTTAGACCGATCTGTGAAAAATTCAATTAATCGCGCTCTACATCAGCACGTTTACGACCAACAGTTACTTTACAAGATGCTTATGTGTGTCAAAATGAATGTAACTCTTCAAGTCACATGGAATATAAACCAACTGGTTATAGGAGAGAAATGCTAAGTAGCACCAGAGTTTACTTCAATATGTACCGCTGTCCACACGAGTTCTCCGATTCAAACTTTGATATAAATGAGGCTCCACTTGTAATAAACTTTCTGAAAAGTAATGAAAAGCTTCAAACCAACAGCGATGTATGAATGTGAAAATCAGTGTATTGGTTTCCTTGTTTGTGTGAGTTTGCATGTGGTGGTTTCATTATTAAGGATGTAGATTAGTGTTTCTGGGTATGATTATGTGGGTTTGAAACACATAGCTACTCTCTAATAAAATCGAAACCCACAAAACCCAGAGAGGGCTTTTGAAGAAAGGTTTCCGATGTTTCGAAAACACACAAGATCACTATTCATCCTATTTCGATTCTCCATCATGAAATCTGATGAAAGCTTACAGAGATCTGAAACAGTTCACACCAGAATCCGCACGATTACGAAGCCATTGGATGTTCTAGAATGTGATATGTGCAAAGATTCGTTCAACTTCTACCCACCAACGCGAACTTCGATACAATCAAGGGACTTATTTGAAAGTGATTACAATATTCAGGTTGCCTTTCCTATCTGTCGATCATTAACAAATGTAACAGCAAACAACAGAAAATATTAGTCATATCATACATATAGGAATAAAACTTATATCGGCAATCCCCTGCTTTTGATCTATAAAGAAAGAAAGGTGCCGATCAAGCATTCTCAATAGAAATGAGACTAGCATAGCTCATGGTTTGAAACAGTAGCTAAAGCAGAATCAAAAGAAAATAGTATTAATCATATACAGGAACAACACATAAATATGCGACTCGATATTGCTTGATCTGAAAGGAAATAAGACAAACGACGAATTTATCTTTATGGATTTGCGAATTGTATTGTAGATTAATTGCCATATAGCATAACGAGAACAAAAGATAAGATTGGATGTCGCAAAGAAAGAAAACTAACTTGAACGATTCGATTAGCTTGAATCTAAATAGAAAGGAAGCAGTAGATTCATTTTTATTGAAGTCATTATGATATTTTTTCTAGCATGATCTTACCTTTTTATCTTATGTTTAATGTTAAAATTGATTTTTGCATACATGTCGAATGTCTGTAGATTCTAGAAAATGTTTGTGTTGCACATGCTAATTTTATACACGGTAGCAGTTGATGATATTTTTTTCACTTCAATCTCTACGTATAAAGATCAGCGTCCGCTGTTTTTTTTGACAATTTTCTTTTGTTTAATCTATGCATCGTTTTGATCATTTCAATGATGAACTTTATGTGGCATATGGATGAGTTTCAATGTTGACAAATATTTTTGATATATATTTATCTATGTATATTCATCCAATAGATCTGTTTTTTGAACAAAGAGATAATCATCTATTATTATTAATAAAAGGATCAAAGGAAAATAAAATCACACTTATTCTTGGTTTTAAAGTGCTCACTACTTGGATTTTTTCTTTACTTTCGAGAGATACGTACAGCAATGAACGAGTGATTGGTGTTACATTTTAATTTCATTTGTACCAAATCACTCTAATAGATCTTTTAAAAAAATGTATACTGTTGATTTAGCAATCAATGGTAGTTCTGAAATATGATTACAGTTGTGAACCTGTATATGGAACAATAAAATGAATGTTAAAAAAAATATGATTACAGTTCAAATGTACAGAAAGTTTCTTAATGAACACAATCTGGAAGTGTGCTAAAGGAGATCATCTATACCATCCAATTCTTCAGTTGTTGAGAGAGCGATTTGTCTTTTTATTAAACAGCTGAAGCACGATCAGCATAATGTCCTCAGATGTCTAATATTTATTATCCAAGTGATACAGAACTTTCACAATGTGAATAAAGATTTCTCTACTCCAGAATATGTGATGTCCTAAAGCATTTTCCTGAAAACCCACATTCACATGTAGTATACATCATGTAAACTCGTACTTTTAGAACATTTTCATCAATATCCATAGGATGATGTAATTCTTTTTCTTTCGTAATTTCTTTCTTGTTTCAGTACCTTTTGTTCTCTTGCAAGCTAATAGACTCTAAATCGCAACAGAAATATGTTTATGTCCGTTTTGAAAAATTCTATGTGTTATTTTTACAGTGGTCTCTCTTTACATTTAGCTTATATTTTATTTATCGTGTACTAAAAATTAATTAATTGAAGTTTATCATGCAGCATTTTCATTCGTTTGATGTCATAGTTTCCTATGATGATTGTAGATTGTTGATAAATTAATAAATTCGTGATAGAATTCTCAAATACAAACTATTTACGGTATTATAATAGATATCGTTGTTCAATATTCACTTTTCAGTAACACAATCGTTTTGAAACTTTTGGATATAAATAAAATCAGCTTATGATCATCAATCAGTTAAGAACAAGGGATAGTTAGTTAAGTGAACTCGTAATTAAAATAAATAGATAGGAAAAAAATTAACATATCACAATGCACTGTAGAGAAATAGATATTACTTGTCTTGTATGATGTAATTAAACAATATCGATGGACAGTATAAAGAAACCTCTTGATACTAATAGAATTCATGCGTATTGTTCATTATGCTATTTATTCATGTGAAATACCATTATAGGCCAAAGTGATCCGTTGATAGTAAAATTCTGTCAATGAAAAGAACAGGTAAATGCTGAACTTCACTTATTGATACTTACATAGTAGAAGATGCATTTGTTTTGCAATTGTACTCGTTCTCAAGTATTAGGATGGTATGAAACTGTTTGATTTCTGGAAATTCTACGCTGAAAGAATCTTTGACAGAATGTTAAGTTTTAACTATAATGTATTTTTGTGTTCTATCTTTTTGCATTTCTTTTTTTGTGAATTAAGTAAAATAATGATTTGAAAATCCATGGATTGTTACAATCCAGCTTTTGTTTACTTGCGGTTCATAAATTCCTGAAAATTCAAAGGTTGCCAATTCGAAGAGAGACTCTAACGACTATCATACTTATTCTTAATCTCATTGCTTGTTTTCCTATATAATTACATATATTTACATCAATATTTCTATAATAGCATATATATAATAAAAGGATTATCATCGGTTCGAAGAAGAGCAATAACAACGTGCAATAATTGTGCGCATCAAATAGGATTACCAAATCAAAACAAATATTTACCAACAATGAAACCGAAGTTCTCGTCATGAAAGGCCTTACGATACAAATAAATAAAAAGAAACGAGATTCTTAGTTTTGTTTATTACGATCGAACTTATGTCTGTAGTTTCACTTTATACACAGACAAGAATAACTTGTTCAAATGAAATCTATAATTAAATAAGTATCTTAGATGGTTAAAGAACCGAACGAATCGGAAAGAAAAACTCACAGTTAATCTGAGTATCATGGATAATTGTTGAGCTGGATCTGGTGTGAGCATGAATTGAATAAGTATCTTACTCATTGCTATGACTTTCTGAAGTTTTCTGATTACACTATTAATATCAAATATATATCTATATATATATATATCTATTGACGTCATTATAGAGATTTTTGAATCTTAATGAACAATCGCGATTATCTTTGAAGAAACAAATTGATTATTTATTCATGTTGTTTTTTCTGAGAACAACCGAATGAATCGACTATATTTAGATATCTGTTTCATTTCGATGTTCCTAAGCCGAACATCCATTCACTGAATAACTGTATTCTTCTGTGAGTATTTTCCTCTCTTTTGATTTATCGTTCATAGATTCAGTTGATAATAAATCGGTGATTCTGTCATTTTTTACTTTACTCTGTTGATAGTGTTTAATTGTTCTCAATTGTAATCTATTTGAAATTTCTCTATGCCTGTTACTTTAATCGATTGAAACAAATCGATTTTCATTCTAGGCATACATGAAATCAAAAGATATGTTAATTATGAATTGGAGCTATATTCGTATTGAGAATTCGAATGTGATTATAAATGCAAGTAAAAGTTAGTTTTCCTCATTTTACTATGAATTATCTTCAAACAGACTGAATTGCTATAAATTAAACAATAAATTTTGTGTAAAGGGAGAGTTTCGAATGGTACTTAAGTATTATCTCAAGTGACAAGTACACAAAACTACCCCAATGCAAATTGATAACTCAATTTTAGTGATTTCTGAACCTTTTTAGCAAAAATCCATTCCTTAAACAAATAAGAACCGATTTTACACAGGAAACGTTTTTTAGAAAGAGAGATTTTCATATTATGATAAACCATTGAATATGTTTATTTAATAAAAGAACTATATGTGACACAAGAAACTCTACTCGATTGAGAGAATGAACATGCCACTAGAAAAGCTGACTATTAAGTATATATACAACTACGTATTCAGCTCAAGCACATCAAACAAAGGACGGCTACAATCTAAGCAAGCTTTTAAGGGTGAGTGCGGGTGGCTCTGTGTGTTGCTGTTGGTGTCGGTGTGGGTGTGGGTGTAAATGTCGGCAGTTGCGTCACGCATTATTAGCACACACACCTACACCAACATCCACACCCTCAAGAGTTTTGGCTTTGATGCATGCCTAGTTGTGCCAGATTTATGTTGTGAATTAACATTGTTCATTATTGATTGTTTTTCTTTTGAATACTCTAGTTTTCTGATTATGACTGATAAATACAGTTTTTTCTTCTTGATATGCTTTTCATGTTTATTCGTTCATCTTGGGCCAGAAAGCAACAGAACTGATCTATATGATACTTGATTGATATCTCGAAAACCATGAGAAAGCATGAATGTTGTTTTCCCACACCTTTGGTATATAGATAAATGGAAAATCACAGCTTTACTGCAGCATTTTATCAAGCAGTACGTACTGTGCTTCTTTGATTCAATATTATTTCAAATCCTCGAACTTTTGGCGGCCAAACACATCTCTTTCTTTTTACTCCGAGGTGCAACAATGTTTTTCTTTAAAAATTCATTCGCCGGGTTTCTCAGTGTTTCTCTTTCTTAACTAATGTTCATGGTATAGGAATGTTTCTTTGACACCTTTATTTCAAGGCTCCCGACTAAATTTATGAACTTGATACTCAGGTTTCAGATTGTTCTTTTGCCTTTACTATTCCAGTTTAAGTGGTGTTCTTTGTTCCATCTTGCTTCAGCGTGTGACTATTCCCAATACTACTTCTTGCAGCCAACATATTTTCAATGATTCGAAAGAGGTGTCCATTCATGGAGTTTGAATAAATAGTCGTCACCTTCATAATAATTCTTCGAATATTATTTCATTAAAACGAAAGTGACATGCACCACTGATATTAACATATATTAAATATTGAATAGACAAATTCAGAAAAGTCATCAACAGATATATTGAAATCTGATTTAGATATTCTAACTCAGCGTCTCGCAGTGAGTTAGAATACTTGCAAATTATATGAGCGTAATGTTCCTGTTAACAGGTTTACTATTTGACACGTAAACTCTAGTAACACGGCCTCAACTATGAAAAGAAGGTGGTAGAGTGAAGGAAATAGGATATTCGATATCAGCTTTTCAGATTGATTCTGACTTGCTATTGTGTCAGGAATATTGGTTTCCTATGTAGATTTTGGCTCAGTGAGGGATCAATTCTACTAGAGCCAAATAAAATAAGAATGTGGCATATGTGAAACTGTGCATAATGGATATTTCAAGCTTGCCTAACGGTCAGATCAGAAGAGATACAGTGTATCTGATACACTGTGCTTTACGCGTTTTGATTGACTTCCCAATGAAATTACAAACAAACTTCAATAACTTGTCTGAAACAGCTCGTTCCTGTTGTTTCCCTTGATAGATTTTCCTTACACTGTTGAAAATCACTGTAACGATCTCAATGGAGTGCATTGTATGGGTAATATTTAACGTTCCTTCAATATCGCCGTTTTTCCTTGACGTTATCCTTGTTGTTTCATTGTTGATTTAATGTCCTTGTTTTTCTTCTTCTCTCCTTTTGTCCCATAATTACGCATATAAACGTGTTTTATATGTAGTCAATACTGATGATGATCTGAAGAAACCAAATACAGCGTTATATCCCGAGCGGTAGCTATTCTTCTATCATGAGTCGTCACATTTGGTTACATATAAAACGTACGTTTATATGAGCAAGTATTAGAGAGAACGAAAGAAGAGGAAAGGCGTTGACATAAAATCAACATAATAAAACAGCAAGGAGGCCGCCAAGGATAAAAGGCAATATTAAGGGTGCGTTAAATAAATATTACCCATAAATGCACTCCGTTGGAACCGCTACAGTCTTAATAGATTTTAAGCTGTTATGCAGATACTACATATTGTAAAATGTAGTGTATTAATTTATTTTGGATCGTTGACTTGTGACATCCCTCGATCAATATGAATGTAGGAACTAATTTTGTTCATGATTGCAAAATGACACATTCTTGAAAATCAGAAAAAATCCAAGTGAAAACCAAAACACTGAATATTTATCGGAGAATCATCTTAGTATTCTCTAAATTACATCAATGAAAAGAAGTAAACGAACAAAATCAATGAATAGAATCTACATAATCAAATTTATCAAATATTATTGATCAGATACTAATTGAATAACATACTGCTCGATGTAATTCTCGCATATAAAATGTATCTACATGAATATCACAATCGCTTATGCGTATAATAAATAAAGTTGAAGAACATGTTTTTGCTATATTTGTTGTTAATTTCAGTGATCTCTTTCTCTTGTTTTGTTGTGTCACGTACAGATACATTTTCCCCATACTAACATCGTTAAATTTCATTGCATCCACCTTCCGAGGGAGATAAGAGCAAAAAATGACAAAAATCTTAAATAATGTTCTTCATAAAAATCATGATACGACTCATGAATATCAGATAATGAATCAAGATGATCTATTGAGTACTTAACTAGAACATATGTTCAGAAGCGATACTGACAGCACACTAGTACTAGTAGAAAGTATTCAAATCAGCAATAACAGTCTATTCAATCAGTAAAATCTACACCTAAGTGTAGTGTTTATTTGGCAATAATGTCAGTCACTGAAAAGAGCCACGACAGCTCATGTAAAAAAAGATAATCAAAAAATCGATATTAATCATACGCCTTTAATCAATATTGTTAGCAGTAATAATCACAACAAAATCAGATGATAATCGATTATTTCAAATATCATGATTATAATCGATTTTCGAAATTTTGTCAAATCGATTATAATCATGATATTTGAAATAATCGATTATCATCTGATTTTGTTGTGATTATTACTGCTAACAATATTGATTAAAGGCGTATGATTAATATCGATTTTTAATCGTTTTTTTGGATTATTAAAACTGATTTTTTTACATCTTTTTTTTTCACATGGGAGGTGCTAGCATCAGCATCATTGGAAAAACTTCAACAACTGAAATATGCAGTGCAATCAAATTCATCCAATTTTCTTATCGATTTGAATTCTGATGTGGATTTTAACAGTATTTCATGGACTGTTCGTGCAAGCGACCAATAGTTATGGAAGTATAATCGAATGATGCTTCGATCGAAAAATGTACGCTAGTTAAGTTGATGGAAAGAAAAGTAAAAGTTGAGTGATGATAAAGATGTAGATTATGCGACCCTACTGAGTCCCGATAAATGGGCAAAAAATGAACTCGATCAACATGATGCGATTAAGCTCCAATACACATTGAACTTATTTACCGTGGCCATTAAATAAGTTGATAGGAAATCAGACGAAAATTTTGTTTTACCAAAGGCAAACAGATATGAATATTGATTTGATTTCGTATATTTTACTGACTAGAACGCAGCTCTGCAATCATGTCAAATTGAAATCTGTAGATCAAGATTATTAGTTAACAAAATTTCATTCTGGTCATAATTTAATACATTGCACGATATGTTGGTACATTGTTCATTTCATTTAAAAACTTTCAATGGCTCTTTTTCCTTCTTGTCATAGTTTTTGTATTTATTCTTTAGTGAAGTAAAAAATATATGTACGTCATAAAATCAACTCAAAACATATACATATGAAACATCCTATATAGTTACAGTCTCTCTCCTGCTCATCTCAAATCGATAATAAAAATGATAAGACAGCTATTGTTTGGTTTTCTTTTTCATTGGAAAAATATCAAAAGCGAAACATGGAGGAAGCATACGGTAAGCACGTGTTACGCATAGAAGGATATGTATTAATGTAATAAAAAAGAGTTACACTTGACTGATTCCGGTAAATATTGTATGGTGAAAAGTGCGTAAAATTACTAACAATTATAACAATGAAGTAAAATCAGTTGCAGATACACATTAAAACATAAGTATATTTGGATATTTATTGGTGAGTAGTCCTATCTCGTTTTCGATATTTTTACGTAAGCGAAATATTTTGTTTTATTCTCTACATCAGTATAAATATTAATAATATTAAAAATGAGGAAACATAAGCATGATTTTTTTAGTTAATAAGAAGAGATTAAAAAACGCATCCAGCCAGAAAACTTGAATTAGTATAGAAAATAGAAATCTACAATATGAGATGAATGCCATCAGTTGAAAATGAAGACCTACTGAAGAACAGATTTCATTTTATAGCATTTGTTAGGAGAAAAGCTATTAGACTAATAAAAAACGAGCATTTTAATTGAATGTGCTTCATATCAATATAGAATAGTTACAATAGGATGTCTAAAAAACAGTACTGCACATTAATTTAACTTGCTTTACTAATAACACAAGATTTTACAATGAAAGACAATGCATTCAATAAAATCTCGAACGAAAATGGTGATTGTTGAAGGACAAATTGAAAAGGAATACAGGATAATTAGTAATAAAAGTAGCACAGTACAAAAGAAATGATTCGGTGTTCAAATGAGTCAACACGAATCGATGCTTCAGTCCCTTCATCGATTGTTGAAAGTGCATGCATTTTGATCAGTTTACCGTTTTGCTTGTTTTGCTTTCTCGAATTTTTCGAAGGTACACTGATAACGTGAAGATTGGATCATTTCTACACGAAACAGTATGCGTTAAACTATAAAAAAAGGAACTATAACGGCAATAACAAGCAGGCAATGCAAAATCTAAAATGAATTAGAACACTGATACGTCGTATGAGATGTAATCGATTTGCCATTGATATTTCATTTACATATTTGCTAACTGAAGTTTTAAGATCTCCCAATACAATAGCTTTTATTAATCATAGTAGTCGTCGTTTTCGTTTTCATATTTTGATCAACAACTTTATAAGTACTAATATGGTAATCTTGAAATGATGTTCATTCTTCCCATTCTCGATTGTAGCGTTGTTGAAAGTTTCTTTTGAAAGTTTGAAACAACTATCATTCGAGTTTTAAATATTCTGGACTCGTCGACCACGAAACTTTTGAGAGTTATGAATATAAATTTTCGCTATAAACACTGCATATTATAATTGAGTTGCTTTGTCAAAGGAACTGTTATTCGTGACATAGCACGAGGATAAATTATATCTATTCCTTTAATCATTCATAGCTTAAAACAGTGATGTTAAGACATTAACAAGGAGTATAAGTATCGCATAATGACTATTTTTCGTGAGGTTTTCATATGTATCAAGAAAACTCTCTTCAAGAAGGTTTCCCCAACTTCAACGAAAGTTGGCTGGACCAAACCTGCACGATGAGTCTTGCATTCACGCACATCTACATCAACAGCCAGTATTAGATTATCATCAACGCTAATTGGTAGTGACATTGTTACTAAGATTACCATATTTCATGATGTTCGCCACGCACATCGGATTGTACGAGTAACATGTAATCTCAGTGACGGAAATTCGAAGGAAATATCTTAAGAAATCACTATTCTCATGTTGTAGAGCGTGATCCAAAGCATACCCAGGTGATTAAATCCAATGTCGTATCCGATCGGATTCCTACTTCTGGAATCAGTAACCGATCCGACGGTTTTATTCCCATGAAAATATTATACAATCCACGTGTTGTAAGATAAAGAGATTTCATCGGCAGATTCCTGGGGATGTCTTATCAGACTTTACTTTACAAACTAGTACTAATTCGGGAACAAAAATTTTGGCTTTGCATCTAGATTTCTCCACTCCATATTTGTGATGAGTTCTTTTAAGGACCCCGAATTCTGATTTACACAGGATGCGGGTGAAATCGAACTCCCTATCAAGTATAATTTCTCGACTGAACGACGATTCATATGAAATAAAATGAGTGTGTATGTTTCCTTCCTTGAGAGCTTTATGGAAGCTTTTGAGTCAGGTGTACTTTAAAGTTCACTGGGATCTCTACCAAACACTAGAACTGAGGTTCTTGGATACGAAGAGTTCAACCCCTCGCATAGGTTGTGAAATGGTCCTCAAACAATCGAATTTGGCGGAGCTCTCATTTCAACCAATCAAGTATTTCAGCGTCACTACAATATGAAGCTAATCAGGACGCCCTAGGTGAATTTTTTGGCTAGATAAGTTGAGGTTCTTGCTGAGTTACTCTGAGAATACTCTCTAAAAATAAAAGATACATTACCAATACCAAACGGTTTTAAGTTCTCCAGGAGTACGACACCTACAGTGGTTGCTCCCGTGATTACACTGGTGGAACTTCCACTACGAAAACATTTTAAGATCCACGGGACGAAAAAAGGTCCGGCAGTGTAACTATTGTTTTTAGAGTGTATTTGAAGCCTAATTTGAATACCATTCGTTCTTTTGCGGAGCCGCACGTTACGTTAAATAATGCAATCACCCGAATATTCAAATCTGTCCCCAAAGAACATATTTTTGAAAAGCAACATTGTGATAGCAGTTATGGGAAACAAAAATAATGATCGAACTGCTCAGATCGACCGCGATGAATGAGTCAGATACTAGATTCGACTGAGTTTGGTCGGATTGGAGTATCCGGTGAAGATCTATTGAAGTCTGGGGTACGAAACAATAAAGGAATCAGATGAGAAAATAGCAAGGGGGAAACAGCTGATTATTGATTAGATATGATTATCAGTGATTATCAGTGATTAGTGTTGATTAGGAGTGATTAGGTAATCACTCCAAATCACTGCTAGTATTGATTACCTAATCACTCCTAATCAACACTAATCACTGATAACCACTGATAATCATATCTAATCAATAATCAGCTGTTTCCCCCTTGGAGAATAGTAATTCTTTATTTTGGCGCTAAGTATCAGCTGAACCCATCGTTAGAGGCCGGTCAGAACTCTATGAAAGGTACTATTAGATTCTGATAATCGAATCGATCGGATTCCTAAAGGATCTTGTCGAGTCTGACAGTCGAAATAAATCTCTTGTCCAGCTTGACATAGATTCGATCATCTTAGACATGAATATCAATGATTAATTGTGATTTTCGTGTAGTAAAACAAGTTTATAATATAAAAAGTTTGAATTTCTGTCCTATAACTCACTATACAACTTTTCAATAGAAGAGAAGTCTTTTAATGCTATCAACACGAAATCAATTAAAGACAGCCATTAGTGGTGCACAGATAGTTTAAGGATATCAGCTGAAAAGCAGCTTTGTTTTAGAGTTGATTAAATGACAACTGTCTCTTTTTTGTGGAATGGAAATGATAGTAAACTCACTATACTATAATAGACAATGTAAGTAACACCACATGAGAGTTTCAGCGCGTACTCAATACTCTGGAAAAACGCATTGGCACAATAAAGCAATACATAGAGTTGGCCATAACAATTCAATTGACGGTTAAGTCAATAGAAGCAATGAGCGTTACTGGTGTTAAAAAAGTTGTAATACTCTCATAATATCATGATCTATTTTACTAAAAGGAAGGTTTTATGCTGAATGTGATTTGTTAACGTTTCGTCGTTCTCATCAAACTATGAATGAATAGTTTTAGCAATATTGTTAGCATCAATGGGTTATGATGATGGGCGATACCTTATCTGCCTTCTTTTAGGCTGTTTTGAGATTCCACTGTACTTTCTCCTTGTCTTGTGGATGGTCTGATCCTATGGAATCTTGGATCACCATGTGGGATCCTATTAGATTCCGTCCGATTTAGTTACATATCATCGGATCCGATGAAGTTCGATGTTGTCAGAGTTTCAGAATAGTTTGAATTGTGCCGGGTAAGAATCCGATGTCTTCCTACATTTGTTTTACCGTTGGTTTCTTAACTCAGGTCCTGATCGAAATCTGATAGGAATTCGTTGAAATCCAATCGGAGCCGACAGGGTACTATAGGTTCCAGGGGTCGGATTGAATCTCCTGGGCATGGAAACATAGCTTTCACTATTTCCATGTGCTTCATACCGTGCTCAAAAGTATGAAGCATAGATATTACTAGTAGATGAAGATAATCTTCTCAATTGGACTATCGCTTAACTGAAGTCATCTACGGACATGACTTGAAAATAAGAAGTTCCATCAAAATAGTTTAAGTGTACGCTATCAGAAGTATCTTTCTGCTTAATAAACCGCTTCAAATATCTCATTTTTTCCTCACCCACTTCATGCGCAATTAGGATATTCATAACGCCATCACGTAGAAAAAAGTGAATAGGATATTTTCAAACTGACGAATGCTTATTATCACTTACAGCATACCAAAAGTAGTGGTGTCAGCCCTATGATATTTTACAGCATGCTTCAGAAAATTGTCTTTCTATTTATTATGATAGCCTGATTTGCGCTCTACAATTCTACAATATTTCATCATTCTTCACCCAGGTCGTTCATTCCGAAGCCCGGAACCGGCCGGAACCCAAGGGGAAAACGGCGGATTTCGGATTGTCGGACTTTTTTTGGATTTTCGGATTTTCCTTTGGATTGCTTGGATTTCTTTTGGATTTTCGGATTTTGACAATCCCAAAAGTCACCAGCAATGTCTTGTCGTAAATGAAGGAATTTCGAGCTGAAATTTTTATCATACGCAGGTCTTGTGGTCCTTAGAAAATTCTAAAAGTTTCAGTGTAAACGGATGTTTTCTCCTGACGATAGTGCGAGCGAAAGCAATACTCATATTTCACAGCATGGTCAGAAAATCTTTTTCTCTTGAAAGTTGATTATCTTAAGAAGGAAACATTTGTTTACATTGAAACTTTTAGAATTTTCTAAGGACCACAAGACCTACGTATGATAAAAATTTCAGCTCGAAATTCCTTCATTTACGACAAGACATTGCTGGTGACTTTTAGGATTTTCGGGATTGTCTTGGGATTGGCAATCCCAACAATCCGCCGTTTTCCCTTGCCGGAACTTACAGCAAATGGGATGATTTCCGCCTTCCTCCTGTCGGTTCCGGTGTATATTCAGCCGGAAAAACCACCGGAACATGGAAGCAGTATTCCGACCAGAATTATCCGTACCCGGAACCGGGATATTCCCGCAACTTCCGAAAACCGGAAGTTTCAAGGAAATACCTCGGATCCGTCAGGAACCTACCGAAACTATGGCAAGTTCCGCCAGGATCCAACCGGAAAATACAATAATCCGATAAAGAAGCATCGGGAAACAGTCGGAATCCACGGTATTCCAACCAAATTATTTCTGCTTTGGAAATCAGCCCTGCGCTTGAAAAAAAATTACATCGCATACTAAATTCTCAATTATATAATTCCTAGATACCCAAATCATCATTTTACAAAAAAAGGACTTTCGAAAGTCTTTTTGGGGATATTTTTTCAGATTTTTTTCGTGGAATCGGTAGAAAATCAAATTGTAAGACTTTCCAGCGAAATAAATTCCCATTTATTTCATTCCTAGATACCCAAATCATCATTTTACAAAAAAAGACCTTTAAAGGTCTTTTTTGGGATTTTTTTTCTAATTCCTTTAATTTAAGGACGATGTCCATGATCTGGATACTTTACCATATTTTCACGAGTTCGCGTGAAAATTTAAAATGTGTTACTTAAAGTGTTATTGTTTTCAGTGCATTAATTTGCAATCAAAATTTCTTTGATAAAAGTTAGAAATGATAGGTTATATAGAGACTTTAGAAGAGTCACTTACCTTGATTGAAGATTCAGGAAAGTCTCAAAAAGCTGGTGTTCAACATGTGAGCTGTTCTTACGCATATCGTTTTCGATTTGCCAAAGTCTAAAAATCAGACTTTTAGGTCTTCGGACTTAGATTTGCCATTTTTGCGACCAAACCAATTTTGGAGAGAATTGTATAATGTTTTACTAGAATGCTTTTTTTCCCAGGGTACCTTCTAGTGTTGTTTTAGGCTTGTTTAAAAAAGAAGTAAAAGCTGGCTTTGAAATTCGGAGACTTTGCTTAGTAATTCTGAGTATTTAGCGCTGTTTTGGAAACGGCCAGATGAGTTTTCGTGAGCTTGGTAGAAACGGTCAGATCTGAGCCGTGTTCTCTCCGGATGGAAAAATAGCTTTTTCCGTTATCGGTATCCGGTCCGGAAATGGTCGTATCTGGACCGTATGCGGTCCGGGTTTGGAAACGGTGTTTTCCGTCGACGGATCCAGTTTCCTACACGGGAACCGTATCCATGAATACGCTCCGGTTTCCAGAAATGGTGGGAAGTAAGTCGGATCCGGAAGCTGAAACCGATTTCGGAAACCCTCTTCTGGAATTCTTGGGAATAACACGGGATCCAACCGGTTCCCGCCGTACGTCTCCGACCTGGGCAGGTGATTCGACAATAATGAAGTTTCGATGTTTTAAGGTTCGTATAGAGTTAATGAGAAATGAAAAGCAAAATCTAATGCCTTAGAATTAATCGAACGGTATCACGCTTTGTGTAGAGTTCTTTTCCGATCATTTTCATACAATTTTTTTAGGACTCGACGCCAAAACAGCAGAGCTAGGGTAGAAATACTGAATTAACAGTTTTAAAAGAGTGTACTTTTCAGGATTGAAGCCTCTGGAATATCCCACCCATACGACTCAGAGAGAAACGAATGACGCTTTCAGGCTCAGCCTTTTACGGACTACACCGTAGTGGGATCTAATTCGTGCTGATTTGAGGTTTTGTATAAAGTGGAATAATATGGTCGGAAGGATGTGGAAGCACTCTTAACTCGTCAAAACTTTATCTTTACAATATCAACTGACGAACTGTGAAATATTGTATATAGTATTATAGAGTACTATTTGGACTATCATTATACATATATAGATAGAGAACATTTCCTCGAGCTTTCTATAAGGCATTATAATGTGGGAGTCATTACTTTTGGTATGTCCATAGTATTTTATAGAAACCATACACCTGAAAATAACCTTCTATAGGGTATCCGATGCATACATTTTTTTCTCAAAAAGATCATTTTGAAATAGTACTACGCAACGAAATGATGTTTTTGAAACTTTTACAGTCTTTTAGTCAATCACTAGCGAACTTTTCCTACGGAATAGTTTTGTGTAAAATAAAACTTATTAGTTGCCAGATAAGATACTGTAAATAAGCATTGATAAATTCTCATGAAAAGACGATTAATAAGTCTACATTCACAATAGAAGTTTTAGGTAAACTGAGAGTCATGTTGAACTGTGAGTGCATAAACTTGATTAAAACAGATCCTAACATTTATTGGGGACAGATATCAACATTCAAGTTCGATGGCCAGTAATTCAAAAACGCTAAAAAACATCTGTAAGGAGTTCAAGAAATTTGAAAAGTACTTTGGAGGACGTTGCTTCTAATGGATAATTTACATTCATTTTCGTTATTTGATTTATCAACAAAGCAAACCAATTTACGAAATCAATGGCTGGAGAATATTTTTTATAAAGAAAAATAAATGATCTAGTTAAGGCATTTAATAATAATTTTACTGGATATCGATATTATTTGACCAGAACAACGAAAACTACTCAACTATTTCCCAATCAAAACAGTATATACACGGGTGTTAGCTTTCGGTTTCATTAAATTACGATCCCGTTTCATCTAAATACAATGGAATCAGTTTTCAAAAACAGTCAGAGGTTTCATACTTCTTTCGATGTACACGTATATATATATATATATATATAACATATTACTGGTTTCAACAACTAATCTCCTTTTTTTCTTGTCTGATTTCTCTATTAAGGTTAAGAATCCATAGTATTTTACACTTGGATGTAGAAAGATTGAAAACTAAGTAGAAAAACTTAATCAGAGAATTGAGTATCATCGCGTTACATGATCCATTTTTTTGAATTACCTCGAAGCGAATAGCTGCGGTGATCGGATATTGCCAAAGATTATTGAGAAGACCAAAGTATATCTTTGAAGGCAGAAAAAAATGTTTTAATCAATCGGATCAACGATGGAGTCGCGTTACTTGCGAATAATTGCATATATCAATCTCTTACATGGTCTCACGGACATGAGACAGAAATCGAAAAACGGTATCTTTCTAAATGAAACGAAAGCGGAAATTTGTTTACCTAACGTTTATAGTTATATCACTCAAAAGTATGCCTGATCAAAAAGCAAAAAAACCTTATCAAATAGATGAATGCAGAGAAAATAATACGTCATATCTTCGCATTAACCATAGGATTGATACGAGTTTTGCTAGATATGAAACTCGAAAATCTGGAAAGACTTTTTAGGGTCAGTTTTATTCATTTAAAATACGTTTTATTCGAATGAATGAGGTACAAAGACATTATTGATCTCTACAATATATATTTAAATATAAAATGTGCACATCAGAACATTTAACTAAATTTTAACAACATATCAATTGAGCATTTCACTCTTAATTTACGTACATGTTGTCAGCGTGTTTGGATTGATAAACAACGTTATTCATACGATACTTCTTTAATCACATGCAGTAAAAAAAACAATAATTAGAGACTTCCATCATTGTAACAGAAGGTTTTTGATATTTTTGTTTACCAAATGTACTGAGAACTGGAGTCACTGTCTGCACAGAGGATGCCACTCAAATGAATTATTTTCTTTCTATAGGTGTTTAGAGGCGGAGATAAACACAAGCTTATAATTAGACATTTTCACATCGATCTATTTTAAGATGGATAAAGTTGGGTGATGATGTAAATAAAGTACTCTATAGATCGATATTAGTACGTCACCGCTCTGGAATGCTGTGTTAATGAGAAACATTGAGTTCAATATGTGATTATGGAGACACCGTAGGCACAGTTTTATTTATCAATCGCAACAAATTGAAACTCTGGTTCCTCTATCGTTAAGTAAGGACTAGATATCAGTATTTAATATGAATGAAATCGATGGCTAATTGGATTTTTATGATGTCGAATAGTGGCTCAGAAAAAGAGCTATTTTTGATAATTTTGCATTTTTCGCGTAATCTTGCAATAGCTAAATCCGCAATGAGTGATATGAATGAGCTGATATAGCAATTTCCAAGCTGTACTAACTTATTGCTATGCGTAAATATGTATAATTTCGACAAAGGTTCTTAGTTTCCCGAAAATTGAACTAACAGATCAAAAACTTTTTTTTTCTGATAGAAAAAGAACTATGATATGGACTAAGGGCCGATAAGATTTTTCAATAAAAGACCCTAGGGTGCTGAAGCTTTCAATGACTGAGAGTTTTCGCTTGGGTATTGATGGTCATCGTATACGGGAGAGATTCCCGGTGGAACTACTCTACTATACTTCATTTTTTCGATATTTTGTAGGTAACCGATCTCTGCGGTTCCTAAGACGGGGACGCTAATATTTTACTCACTAGTGGCACCCACTAAGGGCTACTAAAGAAAAACGTAAACAAATATTTCTAAGAGCCTCTCAATATTCCTTTTGATTAATCCTAGTATTAGCTTTATTTTGCTTCTAATATGTATGGGTCTTCATATGTGAAAATAACTTATGTAACGATTCAAATTAAAGTTAAAGGAGTATTTTCCCTGATTTTCCGAGAACTTCCATATCATGATCTTTTAAGGGATGGTGATGAAAATTAAAGTATTAAATCAATAAACCCAGCAAACGTTCATGAAAGTTCAAACGTGCACAGCCTAGAGGCCAATTGTCGATTAAACCGACTTTTGTGTATTCTCTACAGAGCTTAGCGCCTGATTCGAGTCAAAAAAAAATATTTTTTTGCAGTACAACTCAATAACGGCTACACAATAAGCATAGTTAAATCGTGTCGGCGAAAATTCGATATATAAGTGGACCAATCTGCATGGAAGCACCGTGCTCATATAAATTTTTGATAATATGGCCCTTGGAAAACTTCGAGCACAGCATAGTTTTCTTCATGTTTTATGATCATTTTGTAGGCCTTAAAAAAAACTCTATCTGCATTGAAATTGGGTCACTTTCATAGTCGATTCTGGTTGTGATCTGATGAGTGCCACTATACTATGCCGAGCAGCAATCTGCTGCTGCCAGACGTATAATAAGGCTCGTCAGATATACTTCAAAGTTTCTTGAAGATGGTCTAGATGAGTCGAAAATAATGTAGTCTCACAATGGGAGGCGTGAAATTGAAGATGAAAACGTTGTTAGAAGTGATACTCATTTAGGGTCGTTTTGTGTACAAAGTGTCCCCCGTCATTTTCAACGTCTATCAACTGACATTTTCCCCTTTTTATATTTTAGATAAAACTATATAACATTATAGAAGTTACTAAGCACCAAGTCAGGAATGGCTAGACAAACAACTGAACTAAATGACGGTATTTTACCGATGCATTCATCAAGCAAACCTGCTGGAGAAGGCGAGGATTGCTACGCTGAAACAGATCCGCTGCTGAGAAGCGAAGTGGAAAAAGAGATTCAGGTTAATAAATCCAAGCAAATGTTAACAGAACCGATCGTCCAAAAACATTCTATGGGAACTCATGTGATGGAATCATCAACGAGTGACATGGTTGATTTTTCATGCATAATCGATGGAATCCAACACATGGATATGATAGCAAGGAGCCCATCAGAACATCAACAGAATTCAGGTAAGTTCTAGCTAAAGCTAATGAGTATTCACTGAAAACTAACATCAACTTTGCTAGAATCACTAACACTCAAATGCAAAGGAGGGTCTTCTACAGACTCATGAGATTCTATTGGATTAATTGGTTTCTAACATATTTGATCAATATTTC
The DNA here is from genome assembly GCA_900239685.1 of Rotaria macrura. Lineage (NCBI taxonomy): Eukaryota > Metazoa > Rotifera > Eurotatoria > Philodinida > Philodinidae > Rotaria > Rotaria macrura. The sequence goes on from OENT01000042.1 coordinate 173,443, forward strand.
AAAGTTTTCATGCTGTTTTGTGTTGGGATTCCAGAATTTACTGTACTCTTGTTTAGGTTTATGGATGTCTGTTACTTTTTTAGGAACTTCGTAAGGCAGAGTTGTAACTCGTGCGAGTTTTCCCTAGCCGATACGAGTAACGATGGAAAAGAGCAGACTGAACCGGATCGGTCTACATCATACTTCACTTTTATAATCCTATAACAATCATATATATCCCTCTGTTAGCCATATTGAACTCTTATCACTAGAATGAAGACATAAGAGCCTGTTTTTGTGTTATTTACTATTCATTTTTATAAATTTCTTTTTCTGGACATCTATTGATGGATGGAGAATGTCACAGAATTAAAAATTCTATATTAACTTTCAACGTTTGTTAACGATCCTTCAGGCAGTAACATTATTTATTAGTCGAATATTCAAGCTGTTTCACGAATTACATTCATTAGTTACTTCTTATAACTGTAGGAAATCCGTGCTAAAAATAGTAGGAAACATATAAATCTAGGATAGGATCCAATCCTAAACCAGCTTTCGATTTTGTTTGATAACACAACATGATGACAAAAATGAGTAGATAAAATATATTCAGAATACTATGATAAATTTTGCCAAAATAGAGTAGTCATGCTAATCTTCTGTCACAGAAATAATCATCGAAGCCCGTGAAAATGTTATATTTCCTAAGAAACACATGTAAACATTGAAAAGCATTTTAACTGAATCGGTGAGGAAAGTGTTGTAAGTATCTATTGCTAAGGAGTTCACTACCAAACACATTGGATTAGTCGTTTACCAGTAGTAGTTACAACTTTCTCTAAGGAGCACATAGTGCATATGTGTGAATTGATTAGATTGGCGTTTATTCTGAAATATACTTCGGAGGCCACATCTATACATTCTCCTCCAAAAATATAGCTGCAGTCGATTTTTTAATGTCTCATTATTAAAAAAATCGCACTTAGAAAACACAATAGTATATTCTGAAAATCCTTGGAATTCTCTATCATGGCATATATTGCTACCTATCCTCCATCAATGTACTATAGGACATAAGCGCAGAAGACGAGGAAATATATTAGTTAATACATAGTTTTCAGCGCTATCAGAATATATAGTTTTCCTGTGAACAATTTATCTTTGTAGTAAAATTTTTGAAGAAGTTCAAAATGCCAATGTGCCCAGTGTATGAAACATCGTCTTAGCATAAACAAAAACAAGACAATATAGGTTATTACAGGATGATAGAGAATTTCAAACTTTGTCAGAATATTTGAATAGTTTTTGTAAAATCTATTTATCCAGTGACACTTTATTTTATAAGAATAGCTCTAGAGAAAAGATTAAAAAATGAAAAGTTTGGAAATCTCAACCTGAGCGTCGCTCTATTATATTTATTCATCTTTTACAAGATATTTCCAGGATAAAATGTACATAGACCAGGTGATAGAGACTTCCAAAGGTGTGTAGAAATATATAACTATTGTTTTGAAAGTATGATTTTTAATGATGATATATTTAAAAAATCGACTACAGCTATTTTTATGGAAGTCACTTGACTCGCACAAACCGAATCAGAAGTGAATCATATAGAGAGGTCTGAAACAGTTAGGTTGCTGTATAAACTCGAAATTTAGAGTTGCGTTTTGATCTGTCTACTAATAAGTGAGCACCCACTTATTCGTGTTCAGCTAGTTAATATTCACTTAATTAGTACTGCATTTCAAAACTTAGATTCGAGTAGATTCTAGCATCTTAGGGTCAGGGGCTATTCTGTCACTCATTTTCTCGTGATATTCTTATAAAATTTTACCGAATTTTGTATAATTCCGACAACATTCCATAGACTCCAGTTGGATTTTACCGAGTCCGAAAAAATCTGGTTGTTGGATACATTCATCTGGAAATACAATGTAAAGCAGTAGAATATGAATGGTTCTTTCTACAACAGTGGTAAACTAAATCCTTTAAAATTCCTGTAGACATTGAAAATAGCTCATACTCTCATGAGTCATTCCGCATAGAATCTTTATATTATAGAACAATAGATGCAAATTCTTAGTGATATTCAACAAAATTACAAACTTTGTACAGAATAATAAACACTATTTCATAAGTATTGCATATTCTTCTATATGAGTTTCATATCGAAGGTTTACAGGAAGTGCGTGTCTTTATTCATCAGCGCAATTAATAGCTGTGTTCACCTTCATGCCATATGGAAGGCCCTCTAAAAATTACACATTGTCTTGTAACTTAAAATTAATTCTATTTTGTATAGACTGATAGCTTTGAACATGCATCTTCTTTCAGTTCTCCATATGACTTCTTTTCAGATACTATAATTTATTACATGCCAATGTGTCTCTTGTGAATAAGACTCTAAATTGAATTTGCTTTTCTACAATGTTCTCTTTTTTTGAAAACTACTGCAAGAAAGTAAAGACACTTTTGAGAAGACAGTCGTTCCATAAATGTATACGCCTTCATCAAGTAGGTCATCTTCGTTTTTTTTAAACACTATTATCTGTAGGGATCTGGAACAGAATGGAATAGAACATAAGATCGAATAATCATATATTTTGAAATCACCTCAGAAAAAAACAGCTCATTACATATTGTAAGGCATACGAATATTGTAATCCTAAGTCTTACGAAGAAATAAGCAGAGACAAGGAAGTGCAGTGTAAGCAGACTCAATTTTAATTCTCACGCGTACATAGTTACAGCTCATTTATGGCTAGAAACACGAAATTGATTTCAAAAGCATCAAAGACACCCAATAAACTGCTTCGTAAAAGCACCTTATCTAGAAAATTTTCACTACACACTCCCCGTAGATTCATTCCGATCATTGGATCCGATAGAATTGTATAGGATTTTTATCAAACCGACGCAATCCGATATTGGATTCATCCACCTGGCTGTAGTTTTGACCAAGCCACCATGATATGAGACGGTCATTTTAAATATTTTCGGATAAGAGATTAGATTATAAGTTTGTTGTTAGCTCGATTTAGTTCTGACTTTTTACCATTCGGCACTCGTTGCCAACCCAGGGCGAAGAGAGGAGGAATTAAAGTAAATTAGACTCCCATTTTCTCATGTTGCTTAAGAAGTACGTATATAGTGCTTTCTATGTGTTCAGGATCAACTCAATGTTTCCCTGTGAAGAAAACATTGCAAGAACGTGTGAACTACGTACGTCAGCGCAACAGTCTATTGTATGTTTACATGATTTTTTGTTTATGGCAGGTCATTGACACATTGAAGATTCAGCGTGACGATTCTTCTAGGTAAGTTTTTCCGCAAAAGTGTAGGATAATTTGTTGAACTAAAATCACTGTGTTACACTCAGAGAACCCATAGTACTTGTCTCCATGTCATGTTATCAAACGTTTGAAATATATTTAGTAAAACCTTGGCTGGTGGTGGCTTTTTGAATTTTGTTTATTCCGACAAGAGGGATCGCAATGCCAAAGACGACAAAAACGATCGTTTATCACCGGTAAGTCGTTTTGATCTCTCCTTTACATTTGCCAAATTGAAAATGACTGCTAATGTTTTGTATCGTGATTGATTGTGACCAGTCATGACTGAAGACTTTGGAATTCTATGTATTCAAAGCAAGTTCACGGTTAACAGGATTTTTTTCAGCGTTTTGTTCACTATAAAGTGGCTTGGCAACCTTGTAACTACTACGTTACATGAGAGAACAAATCAATTTATAATCGTTGTGGATAGCAATAATAGTAACCAATCATGATTGAACGATCAAGAAAGAGTTTTCTCAGCGATACAAATTACATATTGACCTGCTTTTCAATAAATGATTTTTTAGCAGCAGAAAAATTGCACAAAATACACATGGTTTGAAAACCCATAAATTTTACTATACCTAATTAAAATCCTCTAAAAGGCAATCACGCTGAATTACAAGCTGGGTTACTAATAAATGGTTTATTTATCAACTCCCGAAAGCGAGATTTAGTCTAGTTGAATCGTTTCTCTTTATGCTTATCGGCTGGTATATTGATTTGTAACCATGTCAAAAAAGAAGTTTTTCTTTAATTAATTTGCTGAATTAAAATAAGGCAGCAAACGCCAATACATGTTTAATAATAAAGTAAAATGTTGCCCGCACTACCTCGAGCTATTCAATTCTTGTCATTCCAGATGAAACTTAGAATGTCATTTCCATTAGATAAGAACCGTATAGCAACCCAGTGATAGATTGCCATTTTACTGAGAACTATCCAGCTGTTCCTCAGTATTTGTACTGTATTAGTAAAATGTTGATGTCCTATATTTCTTCAGTTCATTGATCTTGCTGCCGAAACGATACCTTTTGTGGTAGCAAAGCTCATCGAAGCCTGCCAACTTCCTACTCCTGATTTCATTCTGTCGATCCAGACAAGTGAGGCTTTCGCCGATGAAAAGGAAAAATCTGGTACTCAAGCAGAAACTGAGCGTGCTGTTCAATACGGCCTATCTGCTATAGCAAGGATAACAAGTGAATAACTCTAAAAATTTCCTATTTCTTATGTTCACTTATTCGAATATTAAGATCCATGGGTTACAACAAGTTGCATTAATGAAGATATAATGAAGCTAGTCGGAAATGCGCTGCACCGTGACATGTGTGGGAACGACGTTCCTTGCATTGGGTTTTGTAATTCTAAACATGTAACACGTACACTTGTCATCAACGGTAACGTACCTGATCATTCTGTATATTGTGTAACACACTATTCTTCAGATCTCCTACAATTAGAAAGTAGCAGCGCAACAACAACAACGTCTCCCCACACGACAATCCAGGTAATTATCTTGACATAATAGAGTGAAATCTATGCTTGTATGAACTTGACTATTTTTATTTTATTAGATGGATGAAGTGGGTCGGTTTCCTGTTTACGAGTCAGACGAATCCACTTCGTATCTTGAAAGTCACACTCATTTTGTCTTTTTCGATGATGGAGGAAATGAACTGAGCAACGTGTTATTGAAACGCCAGGAGATCGAACATGAACTTAGCATGAGTAAGATATTGAAGTCACCTATTATTGATTATCAACCAGAAAGCGCTAGTAGTATGTATTCATAATACTAAAAACTTATTTATCAACAAACCTAACATTTCATATTTTCTAGCATTGGACATGGATATCCCAGTTGTTATGTTGCTACTGGGTGGTGACTTTACAACATTAATGAGTATATGTCAAGGACTGATGGATGGTACACCAATTGTTGTTGTTCGAGTGCGTATTTCCATATCTAAGACTGTGATAGCAATAGTAAATACAATTTAACTGATGAGTATGATGATAGTAGCCTGAGATATGCAAGCCATTCAGAACAAGGAATATACTAGTAATACTTGCTTTCAATACAACAGTGAAAGCTGTACGATTCACCAACCGATTCTACACTTCGGTTTCAATTAGATGCGATTCTCTCTTCCTCAAGATATCCTTCTGCATTTCTCGGACTAATAAGAGTAGTAAAAGAGGCGAATAAAAAGCTGAGTTACGTTCGTTCTCTGATCTAATTTTCATGAGCATCATCATTATTATCCAGAGACTCTTCTTGCTCTTCTCACAAGACACAGATCAAAGATGCCGAACAATGTATTTCTGTTAACCTATGAATCATATAGTTGGGTCTGATTGCTTAAACTCGACCCATTGGGTAAATCCGATGAGCAATCCGAAATATTTTAACTTTCAGTCTTCTATTGTATTTTGATACACATATATGCGAGCGTTATCGTTCTATAGAGTATGAAATAAAAGTATAAAGGCTGTCCCAACAGCTTATTCAAACAGTAAACATATCTATTATAGAATTAAATGAATTTCTATATATTTTCGTGAAATAATAGCTATCATTTTTAACTTTCATGTAGCATTCTTACCTATAAATACATGTGTCTATAAGCAAAACAGTAGAAACAATTCGATTATCTTCCTTTTTCAGACTAACGAATGAACATTGTTGACTGTCAAATCACTTTTGAGTTCGGATTGAATATTCGAATAGATGTAGTTTTGCATAAAATCTCCTGAAAACTTTAGCTCAAAATAATGTTCCTTTGTTGAGATATCAAAGTTCAAAAACCAGAAATATTCTAGCATTTTAGGTGATTTTTGGGAGTTTATAGTTCAGGTAAGAAATATTATTTTGAGCTGAAATTCTCTGGACATTTTATCAAGGGGGAAAAGCAGACTTCTGCACTTCTTGGTACTTCTCCGTACTTCTGTACTTCTGAAGTACAGAAGTCTGATTTTTCTCCCTTGCATTTTATTCACAAATAGAAGTACATGTAGGCTCAATCTGAACTCAAACTATCATCCTTCAAATTTTTGGTGTATAACATGCTATAGGCCGAGATTGCAATAAAATGCCTAAAGATCTTGCTAGAAGACCTAAGAGTATTTGTTGGTTTACAAATTTTCATACCTTAAGAGGGTCTATAGAATGTATTGAGTCCGAACTCAAAAGCGATTGGACAGTCAACAATGTTCCCACGTAAGTACAATCATAAAATTAAAATTGTTTATCGTAATAAACATAGACAGGTTCAAAAGTAAACTGAATTAAAGTATACTTACAATTATTTTGTAAAACTACCATTGTAGACTAATAGTGCCCTGAAAAAACTATAACCGTTATAGAAGATAAAGTAAAAGTAAGCTGCACTAGTAATCGTCAAATTAATCGATCTTGATCGATTATTCAACAGATCAAAACATTTTGTTAATTTTCACTAGCCATTGTTCACTGAGTAAATATTTGATTTACCTCGTAGAAACCTTACTGAGCACGAACGCAGATTTGGATCGGTTTAGGTTGTTGAAGAGCAGAAAGACGCTGGCACTCACATAGACACTATATAACAAGAAGCTGATGACATCTGCATTGAACAAATTTTTCGAAATCATTTCTTACAAAGCATAAATTATTTCAAGGATTAACCAAAACGATTATCTTCAAATGCTGATGAGTTGTTTAAGACTGAATTTCTTGAAGTTATGCCTCAAGCCCACTGACTTGGGTTAGACTAACCCATGGATGCTTCAAGCAATTGAGTGGCAATAGCAATCCAATCCTTTCGGCTTCTCTGATATGAATATATAAGACAATGTAATATTTAAGTAGAATGCCATTGTGATGAAAACATATTGTCATTATATATTGACTTATAACATAACTTATTGATAAATTTTGGAAAAATCGACCATGTTAGTTTGATGAAAGCAAACTAAAAGAAGCAATAGTATATTGTGCATTTTTGTAGTATCATCCTTAGATATTAATACTGGAACAAAAAGTATTTCCGTACATGGTTGTCCTAATTTATAAAGAAAAGATGAGCAGATGTCATCGACTTATCATACTAACCAGATAACTATCGTCATAGTTGATGCGGAACGATTTCGAAACCTGACCAAGTTGAAAGTTTATTCTGCAGATTGAATAGAAGGATGAACAACCTAACAGGAATGGTATTTCAAAAAAGGAACCCTAGAATACTCTGAAAATAACTTTATTTTGTTACTAAACGATTCTCTATCAAAAAAGAGACAATCTACGTCAAGAATTTCATAAACCGATGGAAACTCAGGAGAGCCAGAAAACTCTCCTTGTTATCAATTTCATAATTTGCATATAATTATTTTCAATTTTTTCTATAGAATACTGGTGGTCTCGCTGGCATTATCTCACAACTTTGTCGAAATTTATCTCCAAAAGAGGAACTTGCACAATTTCGAAAAAAACAATACATTGAGCAATGTAGTGATGAATTAGAAAGTCTATGTATTAATCAAGGCATAATCAAAGACAAAGAGGACAAAGTTGAAGTCAAAAACCAAGTTGTCGAAATTAAAAAATACATAGATGTACTGAACGACATGCAAGATCTGATCGTTATATTTGATGCCATCGAACACAGTAGTAACCTAGAAGATGCTATTGCCGATGCAATGTTGCAAGGCATAAATTATCGAGTCGAACATTTTGAGAAATTCTTTTCTCCAGAAACAAGAACAGCGAAATTGGCATGGTGTCTGGTAGTATCTCTTTTCTAACACTGATGAAAATATAATATAAAATGTCTTTTGTTAAAAACTTTAAGATGTGGAACAAAGATGATCAGGCGCGACAGCAATTGATCTCTCGTAAAGACCAGAACATGGCATCATCAAATAATTTAGAAGAAAATAAAAAGGCGGTGAGTTAAACGTCTAAAGCACGAGAAATTGTTCACAACTCAATTCTGTAAAGACTAATATTCAACTACGGTTCGAAAGCTTTAAAAGAAGTTTCGATATTTAATAAATGTGAAATCCTACCAGAAATCTATCTAAGTCTTACAAAAGTCACAAAACTCAATGAGAGCAAGAAAAGGAGTGCTCTATGTTTTGCTTTCATTGATTACGTTTTGCCAGAATTTCAAATTTAAACTGAATCGTTTGTATTTGTATTCAAAATGGCAGATTAGAAAGTACTTGTTTTCAATGCCGTTTATCTAAATGAATTAAGACTTTCAACGAAAAGAAACTTAAACTTTTCAAACGTCACTAATCTCAGTCCCACATGTTTGAAAAATTGAATTGCCAGGCAATGCTTTGCAACGAAAGAAAGAAATGAAAGACATGCGATTCAATTCTAAAGGGATTGAATTTATCCACAGGTCAAGAAATCTGACATTATGATCAGCTATGAATTCTTTGATGATCATATCAAATCTTTTACTCAAGAATCGTATATGATTGGACAAAATGATACGAAAAATCGTCGTCTCCGATGTCAGCTCTTACACCAAGTTTTTGTATACGACCCAATAATAAAGTCTTGTCTGGTTATATGAAAACTTACAGGGCAATTTTAACTCACTTTCTTCATAAATATGCATTATTCGTTATTTTCTACCTAACTATGCAATTGTAATTCGAGTAAATTTTACCTAGTCCAGCGCAATTTAATTACTAGAAACAATTCACAGATATCTATACAGGAAGTTATCATTGAACAATAAAATCCATAACATAATAGTTACAATAGCTCATGCATAAAAACCATTATTCTTGATACTACCAATGAAGAAAATTTAGAAATAAGAATTACGATCTTCTATATTCCCCATAGAGAAGAATAGGAAATGAAACGTAGAACTTTCTATATTATTACTCTAGAAAAATCATAAATGAAAATTAAGATTTTCTATATTTTCATTATAGGAAAATGAAAAAATAAAAAAGGGATTTTCTATAATTCGAATATAGAAAAATAGGAAATATCAGTGACTGTTTTCTATAGTATTAGCATATAGAAAAATAAGAAATAGAAATTAACATGTTGTATATTTCCCATATAAATGTAAGACACGAAAAACTTGAACTTCTATACTATGTATGAACCTGACCATATAAGCCACACCCGATTTCCAAAGAAGCTGCTCAATCGATAATCATCGATTTGACGGACCCTATTATATTTGATAGAGGAAAATGTTTCATGAATATCTGAAAATAACTGCATAAAAAAATGGCATTTTTTGTATTTTTTTTCTGACAGCTATATCTTTTTTTGGATGCAATAATGTCGCTTGATATTTTCAACGCAGATCTATCTTTAGTCGAAGTGTTTTCCGTGAAAATATGAAATCGAACGGATGAATTACTGATGAGTTGAGCTGGAGTACCAAGTACATTTAAAAAATATTCATTTTTTCTCGTTTTGTACATACACATATTGATTGAACAGATAGTAGGAGATAACTATAATTTTAGTCAAAGAGAGATCGTATTGACTACTAACGGTTGCATCAAATTCAGCATTCTATAGCTAGTTTCTTTGGTCTCGATTACCCTCGCTAAAAATGCTTTTTAAAGAGATTTCATTCTAGAGAAAAATCAACTCTATAGAAGAATGATCACCATGATGTTAAACTACACTCCTAGTTCTAAAAAACCACAAAAAACAAAGCATAGAATACCCTAGAATAGTTTGCAGAACTCAACTGGAAAATATGCTAGAAAGCTGCTTTATTCATGCTGAATTCGTAAAGATTTGCTTAAGAATGAATTAATGAATAATATGATATGCACTGAAATTCTATCTAGTGTTCATGAGTGCTTAATTCTATATTCATTAAGTTATGCAACTTCTTTCAAATGAAGACAAGACATTTTTCACTGAAACCCCTGGATGGGAGTACATCAAGCAGCCTCTGTTTCATGTCCATTTACTCTCATCCCGGGGTTGTAGAGAAAAACGTTCTTTGTTAATTTGAAAGAAGCTACATAACTCAGTGAATAGAAGACTAAGCATTCACGAATACTAGATAGAACTTCAGTGCATATCATACTATATGTTTATTTTTTCTGAAGAAAATTGTAACGAACTCAACATAAATATAGCAGATTTTCAGCTCATTTTTCAATTTGACCCTACACAGTATTCTAGTTTATCCAATGCTGATTCTTGCGTGGCTTTATAGTACTAATTAGGAGTGTACTTTAACACCTTAGTGATAATCCTTCTATAGAACTGATTTTGTTCTAGAATGACCTCTCGTAAAATCGCACTTTTCGTGAGGGTTCCCTGAACCAAAGAAATCAGCTAAACAGCTGAAATTTTTTTAAAATTTAGTAGTCAACGATATCTTTCTCACAGAAAAATATTGGTGCTCTAATAATATTCGCTTATTCGATAAGTTCATGCTCAAAGTACAAAAAGAATGAAATTTCAGTACTGTAATTTGTACTAAAGATGAACTCATCAACCATTTATCCATTCGAACTCATATTTCAAAGGACGACAGTTCAACCAAAGATTGACCTACTGTAGAAATTTCAGATCAAGCCGGTGCACTAATAATGAGATATATGTTTCTCAACAAGTCGGATAAAATGTAATTTTTTGATGAGAGGGATTTCAGAAAAATAAATATCTCAAGAACCAAACAAAATAGTTTGAAACAGCTTGCGCAGAAATTCATCAAAACCGTGCCTCTATCATGCATAAAAGTATTAGTCCATTGAACGACCATCGATCGATCATGGTCGGTCGTGGTTTATCCAGATGGATGGGCTCTTAGATAAAAAAATTAAAATTTTCTATTTTATCATTGTATGGAGAAAAATGGGAATTACAAGGAATTTTTTTTTATATCTATTTTATTGTGCCATGAATATGTGGTTCACAAGATATATGATAAAAAGAGACAAAGAGAAGGAAAAAGAAAGAATGATTAACAACATATCAGATTGAGAATCACACTTCGATCAATGCAGGGTAATACACATCGGGGTAAGAGGTAACCATGAGAATAAAAGAAAAGGGCAACAACAATAAGAAGAAGAAAGTGAACAAGTTAAAATACGTCAGATGGGTTTACAACAGCTGTATCATTACTGCGGGGATCCTGCAGATAACGCTATTATTTCATTTGCAGAGATCAGGATTGATTAATTGTAGAGAATGTTGGAATAGTATCGGCTTAGGGTTATTTGATTATGTTTGCATTCTATGATCCGTCCAAGAAGTTAAAAATTCAACTGTTCTCATATGATAACAGAATATATTTATATATGAAAGAATTTATCATGTTTTTTGATTTCTTAAAGCATTCATGTTGCTTAGTATGTACTACATCAAATGCCATCCAATCACTGAGACAGTGTTCCGCCTGTTCCTTTAGACGGTATGGGAAAATACTGTTTTTACGAAATCCCATTGATTTTATCCAGTTATTATCGGGAGAATTTACGATAAGATACGCATTCCATGATTGTTGAAAAGATAGAGCTTCAGTCGAGGTAAGTAGATGCTGCACTAATCGACTGCAATATATAAATAGATAATCATAGAGTGATTTATCTCTAACAAGGATTAAGGTCGTTATGTCGTCCCATAGATGTAGGTTATATACGATGCAAATTCCGTTGCAGAACATATGTTCAATACGTTCTCTCTGCTTTCCAGTAAAGAAAACCCATGTGGAGAATAGCCATAAGTAGTGAGGGAGAGCATATGCGAGGAATATTCTTCTACGTAACTTAACATCTTTCATCTTAATCGTTTTAAATAGTATTCTCATACCATGATATATTTTACAGATGATTTTCATTCTTTCATTAATGTAAGATTCCCATCCTAACTTCACAGAGATAGATACTCCTAGATATTTAAATTTCTTAACGTACTCAATAGGATGCAATTTAACGTAAATCTTCGGATACGATGGAGACACAATAGTGTGAACAAGTAAAGCTTTAGTTTTGGATATATTCACTGGAAGAATTAGGTCGTCAGAGAATTTTTCAAGTTGTTTTAGTACTATGTTTGCTCTATTTTCAATTTCATTGATATTGTCCGAAAATTTCCTTTCAAGTAATCCATGAATGGTGAGAGCTAAGTCGTCAGCAAATAGATGTAGTCCAACATTTTTAAAGTATAATTGAAGACAGTGAGAATTACAAGGAATTCTTTTGTATATTATTAGTATAGAAAAATAAAAAAATATCATAGGTACACACCTCTCGGTGCTGCTTTTTAACTACTGTTTTTCATTTTGAAACAAATCGAATAGGTAGTTCTCGAACAAGTAAAAGAAACCGGTAGATCATAAAAGATCAGATAAGAATAGACAAGGTCTACATTGTGCACTACGGTATATTTCTTATTTTTATGAATACTTATATGATACGTTAAGATATGTTAAGCACCATTAAGCCCAATCGGATTAGGTTCTTAATATTTAAATCTCATAAAAGTTTTTGATAGCATCTAACAGGCAGAATCTGATGAAATCTTCTGAAAAACCTAACATATCAGATATTATCCGATCTTGTATTAAGATCACACGGAAAATCCTATTGGATATTGGACGATCTTAAGTCTAATTTTTCAACTTGTATCTGGAAGAATCATTTTGATACTAGGATCCTCTTGGAATCCTATTGGAACCCAATCGAATTTTACGCGGGTTTTTATGAAATCGAGGAAATCCAATGGGATTCCGGCAAACAGAATGAGTCACGGAACCGTAGTATTGGGTATTAACGGATCCCACTGTAGGAATTTGATGGAAACCGACGTGATATTTTGATCCACTTCCAGTAATGTCAGCAGGTACTAATTAGCGCCCAATTAAGAAAATAGGTATCATCCGTTCGTACGTCTGTCCTTTGGAATCCCATCTGATTTTATCTGGTGCTTGTATCTCATTATATCCGATAGGATTCGGTATCGGATTTAATTACCTGGGTACTGCACTGCTACAGAAGTGATGAATGTCTGAAGGTGCAATATAATACCAGTTTAAAATCTCTTGTTCAAACACACAAGTATCGTTAAGAGAAAAGGACTGCTGTGGATAAAACGAAGTCGTGATAAAAAGTCAGTCTCTTATGAATTGAGATTTAATACTAGCTAAAACCGATATTTTAAACGGCTACGAAAGATGTATCTCCTGCCGAGGTTTATTAAATGCAAATATTTTCGCAGACGGAGTTAATGTTGCAACAGCTATTGTTCGAAGCTTTATATCGAAATAAAGTGGCTTTTGCTGGTTTGCTAATGGAATACGGTGCATCAATAGAGCGGTTGACCGAAGAACAACTAGTTATTATTTGTGTAAGAACTGAGGTAAATCAAAGTAGAAAATTTGCTTAGCAAACCATCTATCATTCATTTCATACCAATTTCGTAGAACAACGCTGCTCTTAAGCTAACGCTCTGTGATGATGAAAAGAGCGCATTTGCTGGTTCATTAGATTACCTTAAGGACTATGTACTACGAAAATATAATGATTACCTTTACCAATATTTTCAACATTGCGTGAGTATTGAATAGTATTGAACGTGTCAATTTCACATAATTTATATACTGTAGGCTATGGAGAGAAAGACATGGGACCAGATATTTAATAAAAAGAGCCGAATTGAAGCACTTTATCTTTGGTTTTTATTCATAAATAAGCCAGATATGGCCAAATATCTTTGCTCCAGATGTCAAGTAAGACAGTCAATATGTTTAACTTTAATTTACTTCGATATCAAATTCTCCTTCTATGGTATACCATAATTGTTAGAATCAGACGGTTGCTACTCTTCTAGCAGTTGATATTTATTTCAAAGCAGCTGAGAACGACACGAAAGAAAAAAAGAGTCTACAAGAAGTTGCACGGTAAACTGATTTTTTTCTTGTATATTTTATGTATAATATTGCATGCACCTTTGATTTATTTATTAATAAAAACAGAATGTTCGATCGATATTCCAAAGGTATAATAGACCAATGTTTCGTTAAAGACAATGAATTTGCTGTCGAAATACTCGATTGTAAAACCACCAGATTCTGCGGATGCTCCCCGTTGGATATAGCACGACGTTCGCACTGTAAAACATTTCTTGGCAGTAATACAGTACAAAAATATCTCGATGAGAAATGGTATCACAATTTTGATCATCGCCGAGACTGGTTCAACATACCGGTTCCTATTTGGGTTTGTCTGAGCTTTGATTGCTATTTATAGAAGATCGGTATAATATGGTATTACGACATTTTGTTTAGATCTGTCTTGCATCATTTGCATCATTGATTTTGCCATTTGTACCTATCTCATCGTTACTGTTTCATTCTCTATCTCAAGACAAATCTGCCAAGTCGGAACAGGTACGGATGAAATGATTACGAAGTTTGACACTCTTATGCCTCTATTAGTCTCCGTTGAGACTCATACCTAGTAAATGTATACTAAGTTATGCAAATATTACTATTTTTTCGAGTAAAATTTGATCAAAAGATAATTGAGCATGGAGAATTCGAATGCAACCCTGAGAGTGAAACCGCTTGAAATTTTTTTACTCCTGTTCTCTTGAAAATTTAAGCTTGAATATTTCTGCAATCTTTAGAACATCATTATTTTCTGTATTAACATCAGCATAACCATTTACATTGTTTACGACGCACTCAGCAAATATCACCACAGTAAATTATCAGTCTCTAATGTGCACAAGCAAGGATTTAACAGACACTGTCCATATTGACGCTGGTGTCTTTTTGACTGTTTAAAAACCAATACGCAATAAAACTGAAAGAGTATTTTTAAGGACACTTTGATAATACCCTGGAATAGTGTGGTACTAACTTTATGCAATTCATTTATTGTTGTTTGAAATTAACCCATAGAGCGTAAATATGAGCTTCGTATGTTGATTTTTAAGAGGTTCGAAATAGAAATTTGGGATTTGTTGAATCATTCCTGATAGAACTGGCTAATCGAATCGTTTAAATTGCCATTGGCCAGACGACAGATGAAGGATTAACTTATAACTAACCTGGATAAAATAGGCGTCGACTGATCATCTGAAACGTTCAACAGGCCGATTAGGTATCCGTTTAGCCATCTGGTTCCAATTATAGTCTACTCATGTCTAAGACTTGAAAAATTGAAAGAAAAGCATACTGAATCCGAGTGATAGCCTTGAGAAAGTTGATGATGGCAGAAATTAATAACATATTGCGAGATGACGAGAACGACACGTTCGTCGATTAGTTTTTAATTCTCTGACAACTTCTAAAAAAGCAATGACATACTGCACATCTTTTGCGGAACTAACAATAAAATAGTGAATGTAAGTTTCAATCGAAACTCCAGACTTTAGGTCCATCAACACTATCTATTGCAAAATAAGTTCGCGGGAATGTCCGTTTTCCCTTCTAATTATTAAAGAAAAGAAGTTTTCCTGTTCGTTCTAGATGATTGATCCCAGTGAGTTAGTAGCTAACAGGCATTCTAAGTGCTGTTTGAAAGATCTTATAAAGCGCTAGATTTAAAAAACCACAAGTAATCACGCATAAATGAAACAGCTCCTTCGTTTTAGAACCTATAGTGTGTTCAACCTTAAGGAACTTGCACGCCGAAAGTAAAGAACCGAAAAGATTACTTTTAGTGTTTTTAATGCTTTATTAGCAAAGTAGCTTACAATCTAAAATGTACAAAATGAAAAACCAAAAATAATAAAAACTGTTTATTATTTCGTTCTTTTTTTCGGAGCTACTGTGTATTGACGAATACCCATCAGAATTACCATATTTACACGATTACAAACCTAGAAAGAAACTAGTACACTTTAAAATGGCTCCAGTTTTGCACGTAACATACAGTTACTGTTATTTCAATGAAAATGATAACTGACAATGATATGCTCCAAACATAGATTCGTAGAACAGATAGTCCACTTAATAAACATTGTTCAGTGCAGGGTTTTTTCTTCAAACTCATCATGAGTTTCTGACCTCGGAAAACATAATTCGTTTACTGTTTTAAATGGCTTTGGGTTGTCTTTCATTAATCCACTGGTATACCGACTGTACAGACTCATTGGTGTGAAGACTTTCGCACTGAAATGATATTGTAACGTTGTTGCAATGTAATATCTAGTACATCTAGAGCAACACGATTGTCGCATGTTTTCAAGAAATATTTGACCTGAATTTTTAAAGAACAGTCTAACGGGTGAAGATCATCGGTTGTTTCACGGAATTTTTTAACCTCGAGTCACCTTAAAAACTAGTTTTCTAAAGGTTTCGCACTATGCTCTTTGATATGAATCAATCAAAAAACCTTTTAGTCGCAAAAATATTTTCGAGACTGAACCCCTGGATTTTCAGGAAACCGACTCAAAAATGCAACGTTCACCCAAACAGTTATGATATTCGGATTCAGTACCCTGGATTACCTGTTTCCTTCTGAATCTCAGTCCGGAAGCGATTTTGAAGTCAGGGACCTTCCTTCGTGAGTCTTTTTATAAAATGAATGAAAAAGTCATAAAAGTAATAGAATGTTCTGGATTTCGCCAAAAGTATCAGAGCTATACAACTATTTCTATCGAGATGTACATAGTCATGATTAATATAGAGTAACCTAGATTTCCTGATTTCGTAAATGATTTTTAAGAAGACTCGACAATAGACTATGCACAGAAGCAACGCCTGAATCTGAACATTAATCCCAATAAAACTTGATCGAAAAGCGATCAGCTATACGCAAAATTTGAACTCGAACGTTTTTCCTCAAATCTCAAAGTCGATGGTGGCCGTTGTTTCGCCCACAACGGTACTACCCCAATCTAGGACTAAAAACTTATTTAATTATTGTTTGATTGAACGGATATCGTGCAACAAGATGATGATGGTTTTTGTTCCTGAAATACCTCGCTCTCAATGGTTTCTGACTACATCAAACAACACCATCAATTAATTTGAGTTATACGCATATTGCCATGCTGTCTGTATTCCACAATACGAAAAACTGTTTCAATAACCTGTTTCGGATTGTGTTTGATAATCTTTCATTTGAAAAGATTGTTGCATTTGTATTCCTCACCCTTGTCAGTGTTTTCCTTCATTTTCATTAAAGAAAATGTTTTAATTCCGACTCTTACTTACTCTTGGACCCAATTTCGTTGGGTACTATGGTGATATTCAGGTTTTTCATCCTCGATTAACTGTTAATCGAGTTTTAATCCAGATGAAGATGAGATCTGCATCATATAATCTCGATTGCACTTTGGCCATATTCTATTTCAAGCGTTGTTGATATTGACCTAACGAAATCTACATCTACAAAGCACGATAGACTCAGTTGAGGGCGAGAATAGTCACGACCAAGACTCTCAGTTTCAGAATATATCTGACATGTGTTTCCGATAAAATGAGCCTCTCAGCATTTCGATCATATCTTTCTGAATACTAAATACTGTCGCCTTAAATTCTTCTAAAAATATACGTGTCTTGATGCTCTACAAAATGTTGAATTATTTATTTAGTTGGATATCATCCTTCATTTTCTAATGCATGATTCAAACGACCAATCCATAACGAGTAACTTTCTAAAATAATATCTTGTTGCTGTTTTTTTCTGTGACAGCACGCTTCATTTCTTCAGCCATCTTATACTTCAGCGAATTTAAATCTGGATTATTCACCGGCTATTGATCTTTATCTATGAATTAGTGAAAGTTGTCCTGACACCATTTTTAGGTCAGGTAATGGACACGAATTTTAGTACCATTCCGCTGAAATATTCAGTGTTTTCCAAAATTCTTCTTACCGTAGCTTTGTGCTACTGGAAGAACATTTTGGATATAAGTAGCATGATCTATTCATCTCTGGTAAAAAATGTCCAAAGTGATCATTCCTTTAGACCAAACACTCAGCCCAATTATAACCTTTTGAGGAAAATTTTCTTTCACTTTAATGCGACCTCTCTGATTTGCTTTTAAAATGATTAGTTGTCCAGATACGCTCGGTTTGCAAATTGTATGTACCATCGATACCGAACATTTTTTCATTGGAATATAAAATCCGTATTGTTTAATCTTTTGGGAAATTACCAAAGACATAATTTACAAATTTTGTACGTTTGTTTTTTTCGCTCGTTGGTCAGCTTTGATCCGACTTTCATCTTCTAGGCATATAGTTGCAGGTCCTTCTTTCATATACAATAAGCAGTTGATTCCGATATGTCGAATTGTTTACCGATGGTTCGAACTAAAACTTTAGTTGCTTGCGTTCATGAAGTTTTTACCCTTTGAATTGTTCTACTGATTCGAACGAGACGTGCACCACCTGATGGAGTTGATCGCTCGATAGCACAGGTGTTGCAGATCATCTTACACCATTGTTTTAAAAGAAAGATATGCACGGGGTTTGTCCAGTGTGTACACCAGTATAGATCATTAGAAGATGGATCTTTACAAAAAATGACATACAACAAATTACAATGAGTAAAGATACCAGGGAAACACAGAGAGGTCTTTTTTTCCTGAAAAACCCATTACTTTGGATGTAAGGTGCTTTCCGCGAAAGTTTTGATCTTTCTATTTTTATAAAGGAACTCAGAACATCAAACCCACATCGTCCAACAGTGATTTATCCATCGGAGAAAATTAAGCCGAATCGTTCTCGCAAACGGCATCAAATGAAGTTGTTCTACGAAGCGCCAGTGGTGCGCTTTAACTATGACTTTGTAAGTATTTGTTTCACTGTGTTTATCTCCAGTACTCAGTTGAATGCTACCATTTTATTTGGTATTTAGATATTCTTCATCTTATTTCTGGCTTTATTCAGTTGGGTTCTTCTTGTCGATTATTTTCCCT
Organism: Rotaria macrura; assembly: GCA_900239685.1. NCBI lineage: Eukaryota > Metazoa > Rotifera > Eurotatoria > Philodinida > Philodinidae > Rotaria > Rotaria macrura. The sequence goes on from OENT01000042.1 coordinate 192,628, forward strand.
TGAACTCCTATAGTGAAACGCGATCCGGTATTGCTAATATACCGATTTCAGTAAAGGAATTTATCTTGCACATTTGGATTGTAACTTTGAGTATTGATGAAATCTACCAGGTCAGTCTTCTTTCTCATCAGAAGCGATATATTGCCATCATTCTTTTCTTATTTGCTATGTATCTATATTATAATAGATTGTCTTCCTGAGTGTATTGAAGTATAAATATATCAAAAATCGTTGGAATTTGGTAGATCTAGCGGGCATTTTTATTTACCTAATTGCTTTTGCTCTTCGTTGGTCCAGTACAGATTCAATCTTTGCCTGGTCAAAGTAAATTATTTGTTCTTAGCTTTTCTCAATACTCAAATTGTGCTAGCTTTTAATTGAGGGGTTCTTGTCATTTAAATCGTAGAAAGCTATATCATTGAGATTTGAAAAGAAAATTTATTGATACGGGTTGAAAAATGGTCTGCCCCATGTAAAATATTTATTGAACAAGTAACATGCATCGAAAATCGATTCACTGGACCCTAGACTGGTAGAATTCATACATGCAAATATATGAACACCCCACTTCGTCAGTTGTTTCCGTCACAGATCCTGAAATTTCGGAAATAAATGACTGGATAAGTTTAATTGAGAGAAGAAATACAGAGGATGAATAAGTGACAGTGGGGTTAGGGGTGCAACAAATCCAAGGCCTTGGGATTTGGTGCAAATAGATTTGGATTTGTTCTTGACTGAGATTTGGATTTGGGTTTGGGTTTGGGCTTGGTCTTAAATTGTCCAAATCTGATGAGAATTTTTAATATAAAGTCTTAGAAGGGAGAGAAGAGTATTAATTCTTAGAGGCTGATATAAAATTGTTTAGATTTGGTATAGATTTGGGTTTGGATTTGGATTTGTATCTTAGATTTGGATTTGGGATTTGGTCTGTATCATTATGGGTAGGATTTGCATAGGATTTGGGTTTGGGATTTGGGTTTGGGATTGAGATTTGGTTTCAATGTAGCACGACTACAAAATTTGACTGATGTTAGATCGGAAACAAATCCCGAGTCCAAATCCAAATCTATGACCCAAACCCAAATCCAACTCCAAGTCCAAACCCCAAATTCCAAACGTATCACCAATCCCGAATCCCAAATCTAAGCTGAAAAAAGTAATATAAACAATCCTGTGATCGAAATATAGACGAAATTCACAGGTAGGAACTCAGTTCTAACTATACCCCAAATCCAGAAACCAAAACCAAAACCAAATCCAAGTCCAAACCTCAGAGATTTGGTAACAAATCCCAAATTCATTAAAGATTTGTTGCACCCCTAAGTGGGGTACTGATGAGAAGAAAATGAAAGCTTTCCAAGAACAATGAATAGAAAAACGCAGCCAAAATAAGCGTTAAATACTGGTGCAAAATAGTGAATGAACCACGATTTTGCATCTGATAGAGGGGGAGCTCTCAGTCCCCTGACTAGTAACTAGAATACACTGTTAACAGTTTTCGTTAGCGGGCATGAATATCTCTCAGAGGGGAGAGGAGTTGAGTTTCACCTAACAACTGAATCACACTGTTCAAAAATTTAACGATGGAGGCATCGAAATTCCGTTTAGGGACTGCCGCTGCCCCCCTCGCTTACTTGATCAGTAGAAGTGTCTATTCCGCTTGACCACTCAGTGGATCCGCCAATAATACATGGTGCACGAATGCCCATCTGTGCCACAAAAATGGTCGTTTGAGCCATATAAATGGTAATTTGTACCAAGACCTTATTACAGACAGACAGACAGACACAGCTGAACAGGGATTTCTAGACCATGATTATTCAGTCTCAGGAATATTTGAAAGACATGAAAAGATTACGTTATTTCTTTAAAAATTAGTTAGAAAAAATAGCAAAAAATAGAACGAAGAATGTGGTTACAAAATCTACTAAAAGGCCGAATTTACCTTGGAGAGTAGATCAAAATACTCGAACAACCTCTATCACCGATCCAAGCACAGACGTCATCGATCCATACATAAATGTCACCGATCCAAACAAAGACATCACCGATCCAAACACAGATGTCACTGATCCAAACACGGAAAATTACGGTTTCTAGACCCTATCGTTTGAGTCTAGGAAATACACAATGAGACCATTCTAAAAGCGTGCAGGAGAGAATTGACCTTCACAGAAAGGCGAAATTTTCGATGCATGGTTAGCAAATGGCTTTCAGTTATTTTTTGTTTCGAGTACGTAATGCAATACGTTTCGGAAGTAATTGTAATTGGTATTTAGTGTTCTTTTTACCTCCCGTTGTAAAGTATTTTGGTTGAAATGATTCAAGAAAAAAGTTGTAATGGATAAAATGCATGAAATTTCTTTTCATCTAGAATATTCTTTTCAATTGATCTTATCATTTGGTATATTCGAATGCTTTATTTTTTTACTGCTGTCAAAAGTTTGGGACCAAAATTAGTCATGATTTATGAAATGGTCAGTGTACTTTTCATCGAAGTAACACACATTACACTTGTGATTCTCTGTCATAGATGAAAGATGCTATCTTGATCTTTTGTTTTTTCATTATGATTCTTCTTTGTGGATTTTCTGTTGCTTCTTGGTCTCTCTTAAACGCTAAAGAGAAAATCGTTTGGCCAAATGCGACTAATGAATCTTTTTCAAACACCAGTGTTGTAGCTATAGGTAGTAATCGATTAATGAGTTGGCAGCTGCTGCGGAATGTATTCAACTGGGGGATTTGGAAAGTGTTTGGACAAGTGGCCGAGCCATATGGCGGTGCTGTTAGTGGTAAGAATAGAGTTACTAGTATTGCTGCTTTGGAGAAATGACAGATTCATATTTATTGTTTTAGAAAATAATGTCTATGGCGTATTTGTTTTCTTATTCACCATTGTCTTCACAGTGGTAGCAAACTTACTTGTTTTGAATGTTCTCATCGCAATGTTCAAGTAAGTGCTGAGAAAAAACAAATGTCAGATTTTCGAATGATATTTTCTCGCAATATGTAGCGAGAAATATCAACGCGTGCAAGAAGAATCAAATGAACTATGGCGATATCAGCGTTTCTGGCTGGTTAATGAATATGCGGACAAAACATTGCTACCACCTCCACTAAGCATTCTATGCTATTTAGGTCGACTCCTACAACGTGTTTGTAAATCATGTAAAAAATCAAACAATAAAAATGCTGGTAAAACAATGCACAGCATGGATATCTTAATGGTGATTTTTCGTTTTAAGATGAATTATTTAAAGACAACACTCGTCGAATGAATCGTGAAAAAGTAATTGCTGAAATGTACTGGCAAAATGTGTTTGACGAAGAAAAGCAGAAGAACATGTAAGTTGTTTTCAGCAATTTTCAGAAAAGGCTAGAATTGAGCTATGCTTCTACACTCAATCATTTATCGATTCATTTCACTTCACAGACTGAGCAAACAAAAGGGTGACATGGACAGACCAATGAAAAACGATGCTAAACAAACGCCATTTAGAGAAACAATTCAGGTGCAGTACTGATTCTTTTCTGACCACCGTATCATGCGATAGTAAGCAGGAACGTGCACATTGTATGTTAGCTTAAGGAGTTTGTTTCGATCAGAAATACAAATTGAAAGGTTTTGATGGTAGAGCGTTTCTGAAAGATTGTTCTAATATTTTCGAACGCTTAAAATATTGCCCAAGCTATTATTATGTTCATTTAAGAGATAATGAAAGTAAATGCGTCTCTATCATTAAGTTGTTGTTGATCGAACCAAAAAAATCTATGACACTCGTATGCAATGGAAAAAATATGTTCCGAATTATCGTTAATTCTGAGCTTCTCTCGAATTCCATCCAAAAAAGGCAGGAGATTTCTAGTAAGTACTCTCTTCATTCATTGATCGACTTAAGTCGAAAAGAAATTTCTTTAAAACGTAATATTGATCGAAACACTAGAAAAAGACATTCAAACTATTTTGTTTTAGCTCTGGAGGATTTTTATTACGTTCGAACCTTCGCTATTGTTGTGAGAAAAGATAAAAGATGCTCAGTGATAACCCTTCGTACGTGAGCATGAAAATTGATGGATGGTTACAGATAATTGTAGAGAGTTACCATATGTAATCGTGCAACTATTCACTGAAAAATGAGCCTTTTCTCGATATAATTAGTGATAAATATACTTTGAGACATGTGCTGGCTGACAATAGTGACGATTTTGCTGTCAAATCGAAGTGCTTTATAAAACCAGTTCACTAATATTAGCATAGTACCCAGCTATCTTTCGACAAAGCAAATGAACTGATAAGAGGATTCGGTACATATTCTGAATTCACACACTACGCTCTATTGAATACAAGAAAAGCCTGTTAATTTGGTCTTTTCATCTTCGAGAGAAGTCTGAGTTATTCTGCACTGTTTCCTGAACGACTAAGTTTACATAAGTAACTCAAACTTTGCTTACCTTTCAATACAATAATTATTAAATGACTGAAAATTTTCTGTACGTACTGCAGAATTTCTAAAAACTAACATAGTTTTTAGTGAAAGACTTGTCGAAAAACATAGACGAGGGCTTTTTGGAGGAAGAAAACATGAATATCTGACCTTTTCTTTTGGTATGATGTGATACGCAAAAACCAACGATCCTCCATTTTGTCTTTTACTCAATACAGAATAGTGCCAAATAGAAAAGGGGAAAAGTATGTAGTTGAACTACCATTGTATTTCTCAAGGTGACTAAGACACAGTAAAACGAAAAAAATGAAGCAGAATCAACAGAAGAGATCTGTAATCTGTAGAGCTTCACATTCAGGAATTTCAAGCCAATATACCTCTGAGAGCAGGCTCTACGCAAAAGATTCCAGATCAATTCTTACGTCTAACTTAAGACATCAAGTCTCAGATTGTTGATTACATATCCTGGAATACGCTCTCGATTCAACATCGCAGTGCTAATCAGATGGGTACGACAATCGCATAGAGAAAGCAGGAATCTCTTGAAATCTAGATCATACATTCTCTTAATTGTAAGTTCGCAAGCACTATTGCCATTGCATTCGTGTCGTCAGTAAAGGTGCCTATGCATATTCAATCTTTCGCGTCTATTTCTTCACTTTTTCTTGCAGATAGGAGAAGAACTCGAACTTAAAAACAATCGAATTGGTGACAAAGGAGTCCAGCAACTTGCCAACGCAATACGAAAAAACACTGTAAACTAGATTTTCTCTTTACCTATCTCATTTACTTTTACTTTTTCTTACATAGAAACTTACAAAACTAGATCTCTCAAACAATCACATGGGGGACCAAGGGGCCCAAGATCTGGCTAACGCTTTCTTATATACCAAAGTGAATCCTAATCTCTCCTTATTTACCCCGTTGACATCTTCACTTTCTTACATAGACACTCACCAAAGTCGATCTTAGTTTTAATAAAATCGGAGACAGTGGTGTTCAATCTATCGCTGATGCTCTCATACAAAACAAAGTCAACATCTCCTTCTTTTCATCTTAATTATTCTAATGTCCATTTCGTTGCCATTCAGACATTGGCCGAAATCAATCTGTCGAACAATCTAATAGGGGACAAAGGAGCTGAATATCTCGCAGATGCTTTTCAGCGTTACAATGTGAACCACTTTTATCGTTCATGTGGATCGTTAAAATTCTTCATTTTATCACACAGACACTCACCACACTCATACTCAAAGGCAATCGAATAGGAGACGATGGAGCCAAACATCTGGCTATTGCTCTACGAAATAACACAGTAAGTTTCATTCTCTCGTGAGCCTTTCCTTTTGCATCTTCACTTTTCTAAATAGACAATTACCAAACTCAATCTTCGATCGACTAAAATCACAAAAATAGGAGCACGGCATTTAGCTGAGATGTTACGAACTAACACGGTAAAATTTTCTTTCATTGCTTCTATCTGTCCTTTAAATCTTCATTTTTCCACATAGATACTTACTGAACTAACCCTCTCGTGGAATGAAATTGAAGATAATGGAGCCCAATATCTCGCTAAAGCCTTAGGAAGCAACACAGTAAGTATTGCTCTATCATCACTTCACAAGGTTACATTATTATATTTCCTTGCAGACACTTCACACACTTGACGTCGCATCGAACGGAATCGGAGTGGAAGGAATCAAAGTTTTGATTGCTGCGCGAAAAGATTCTAAAGTGGACCTCTTTCTGTTTTAATCTCTTTTGTGTATATCACGACCTTTCTACACAGATTCCTACGACACTTAAGCTCTCAGGCAACCGAATCGGACAAGATGAAGCGAAAAGTCTAACTGATGCTCTACGAAATAACAAGGTGAACTTGACGTTCTCTAAGTACTCTTCTTCGTATCATCAGTCTTTTCTACAGGCTATCATTGCGCTGGATATCGCTGACAACCAGTTAGGAGACGAAGGAACACAGCAGTTGGTTGAGACTATGCAAGACAACACTGTAAATCACGATCTTTTTCTAAACTCGCTAGAATGCATGTTCACATTTTCACATAGACATTGACCACACTCAATCTATCCAAAAATCAAATTCGCCAGACTGGTGTGCAATATATTGCTAAAGTCATAGTATCTGACACCGTAAACTTCGTTTGCTCACCTAAACCCTCTGAAATACACCTGAATTCTTTCATATAGAAACTCACCGAACTCGACCTCAGCGATAATGAAATTAGAGATGACGGTCTCAAACATCTCTTTATTTCTTTAATAACCAATACAGTTAAGTTCTTTCCACTCAATGATTCCTATTTCAATTTCAATTTCTCTCCACAGACATTAACTACAATCAATTTATCCGGAAATCGAATCGGACTTGTTGGGATCTATTATCTCGCATGTGCTATACAAAACAACAAGGTACATTGAAAACTTTCTACATTATCCAAAATTTCCCACGTATTACTCATGCAGGTAATCCAGATGCTGAACCTATCAAGTAATCAAATCGCAAACGACGGAACTCGACATCTAGCTCGATTCCTAACACTCAATAAGGTAAGTTGCATTGCTATATTATATCTATCTTTCAATTCTCAATTTTCACACAGTCAATCACTACACTCGACCTCTCAAACAATCAAATCACTGACAAAGGATGTGAATATCTGTTTGATGGTTTATTAGAGAACACCGTGAGTTTCACTTGTCTCTTCATCTCCTCTTTTACAATTCCCTTTTCTTGAATTAGACTCTCGCTGTAATTCGCCTAGCGTATAATAAAATCACAGATCCGATCGATCGCATTCTCACAAACAAGGTACGCTTTCTCTTTTTTACACTTTCACTTACACACTATTCATTAATAAAAAGACAATCAAAGAGCTCGATCTTGCACATAATCAGATCACCGACGAAGCTGCTGAGAAACTCGTTTCAGCTATCAAAGATTACAACGTAAACTCTCTCTACCCAATGTCTCGTACACTACTCATCCTTCAATCTAGACCATGATCAAGATCGACCTCACAGGTAATCCCATAACGCATCACATTGCACGCTATCTGTCACTGACATTACCACAAGTCACGGTAAACTATCACCTTCAAATATACGCAATGCTTCTATCATCAACTGTTCAAAAGATCAAACCGAACTACGACGCCGACATCAAGATGACCACTGATCGACCCGCGTCTATTCTACTCACCATCATTAACAATGACACAGTGCGTACCATTTAACCTATACGGTACTCATACTTACTTCCTCCTTTTATCCCAGACATTCGATAAAACAAATCTCGCAAAGAACAATAGACACAGACACACAGAGCTGCAGATGATCCGTCTCTTCCTAACTTTCACTCAGGTGACACCACACAAGATAATCAACCACACTTAAATAAATTCTTTCTCAACTTACAGAAATTGACTGCGCTCAACCTGAGCGACAATGCTATCGATCCGACAGCCATCATGCTACTTGCAACTGGGATCAAAGCAAACAAGGTGTGCATCATTTTCTATCTGCTTGTTCTTTTCAATATTTTACTTTTCGCTGATAGTCGCTAATCAAACTCGATCTGCGGCATAATTCAATAGGTGTCAAAGGAGCTCAATTCCTGGCTGAGGCTTTCCGGGACAACAAGGTCAGAATTGCTTTATCCTAAGATCTCTGCTTGCCATCTCTTGTTTTCTATTATAGACACTCACCACACTCACTCTGTCGAACAATGCAATAGGTGATGAAGGAGCCAGACTCCTGGCGGAGACATTCTGTGGCAAAAAGGTAAGGATCCTTTCATCGTTATCTCTCTGGTTGATATCTCTCGTTCTCTGCAATAGACACTCACGGCACTTGACCTGTCGGAAAATGAAATCAGCGATGAAGGAGTCAGACATCTGGCAGAGATTTTGCGTGACAATAAGGTCAGGATCATTTCATCCTTATCTCTCTGATTGATATCTCTCGTTCTCCATCCTAGACACTCACCACACTCGACCTGTCGGCTAATGGCATTGGTCATGAAGGTGTCAGGCATCTGGCACAGACTTTGCAGGACAATAAGGTCAGGATAGTTTCATCCTTATCTCTCTGGTTGGCATTGCCTGTTTTCTGTCACAGACACTGACCACACTCAATCTGGGGGCCAATACAATCGGCCATGAAGGTGCCAGATACTTGACTGTGGCTTTTCGTGAAAACAAGGTCAGGATCGTTTCATCCTTAACTGTCTGTTTGACATCTCTCGTTCTTTGTCACAGGCACTCACCACACTCAATCTGCCGAACGATGCACTAGGTGATGAAGGCGCCAAACACTTAGCTGTGGCCTTTCGTGAAAACAAGGTCAGAATCGTTTCATCCTTAACTGTCTGGTTGATATCTCTCGTTCTCCATCCTAGACACTCACCACACTCGACCTGTCGGCTAATGGCATTGGTCATGAAGGTACCAGACACCTGGCAGTCGCTTTTCGTGATAACCAGGTCAGCATCTTTTTATCGTTATTTCTCTCCTTGACATCGCCCGTTTTCTGTCACAGACACTGACCACGCTCAATCTGGGGGCCAATGCAATAGGCCATGAAGGTGCTAGACACCTGGCAGTCGCTTTTCGTGATAACCAGGTCAGCATCTTTTTATCGTTATTTCTCTCCTTGACATCGCCCGTTTTCTGTCACAGACACTGAGCACACTCTGTCTGTCGCTGAATGGCATTGGTGACGAAGGGGCGATGTATCTAGCGGAGGCTCTTCGTGGCAATAAGGTCAACATCGTTTTATTGTTATATCACTGGTTTACATCTCATTTTCTTTTAATAGACACTCAACGTACTCGATCTGTGGATCAATGGAATTGGGGATGAAGGAACCAGGCACTTGGCTGACGCATTCCGTGACAACAAGGTCAGCATTGCTTTATCCTCAGATCTTTGCTTGTCATCTCTTGTTTTCTATCATAGACACTCACCACACTGAATCTGTCGAGGAATGCAATTGGAGATGAAGGAGTCAGATACCTGCTTGAAGCTCTCCGTGACAACAAGGTGAAGATCGTTTTGCCCGAATCTCCGTAGCGTACGTGTATCTTTGTGTTTCGCAGACAATTACCAAACTCGATCTTTCTGGCAATGGAATCAGCGATGAAGGAGTCCAATACGTGAACGAGACTTTCCGTGGGAAAAAGGTCAGCATTGTTTTTTTCCTCATCAATCTGATTGGTATTCCTGATGTTCTCTCTCGTAGATACTCAGCGCACTGGATATCTCATGCCATAAAATACGCAATCAAGCTATCAAATATCTCGCTAATGCTTTCCGTGAGAATAAGGTGAAGATGCTCTTTGCTTATCTTTATCTGGTGGACATGTCTGCTTTCCTCATATAGACACTCACCACACTTGATCTGTCACAGAATTCCATTAATGATGAAGGAGCAAGATATCTCGCGTTGGCTTTCCTTCACAACAAAGTGAAAATCGTTTTGTCATAATCTCTGTGACTGGCATGCATCTTTCTCTCTCATAGGCACTAGCCGAACTCCATCTTTGTGATAATCCCATCGGTGACGAAGGGGTGAAATGCTTGTTCGCTGTTTTCCATGAGAACAAAGTAAAAATCGTTGTGCTATGGTATTTTTGACTCGTATACACGCTTTTTCTTTTTAGACATTGGTCACTCTCAACCTCTCCGGTATTCAAATCGGGCATGAAGGAACGAAACACTTGGCTAATACCCTCACTGACCAGACGGTGACTATTTTTTTGCCTTCTTCTATCTGGTTCAAATCCGGTTTTTATTCAATAGAGACTTAGTACCCTCAACTTGTCGCACACTGGAATTTGTGATGAAGGAATAAAACATCTTTCTCATACTTTTGGTTGCAGCAAGGTAAGCGGCGTTATCTGCTCATATTCGTTTCCCTGATCTGTGCTCTTCTCTGATAGACGCTTGTCACACTCGATCTATGTAACAATGGAATCAGTGATGAAGGTGTCCAGATTTTGGCAGAAGCTTTCCACAGGAATGAGGTGAAGAATGTGCAATTGTGTGTTTCTTGCTCATGTCTGGATTATTCTTTCGTAGACACTGAAGACCCTCGATCTGTCCCGCAATAGAATTTGTGATAAGGGAGCTAAATGCCTGGCTGATGCGCTTCGTGAGAACACGGTAAATGTCGTTTCTTGATTTTATTCTCGTTTCGCGTTCATGGTTTCCTCTCGCAGACGCTCACCACACTGAATCTGTCCTGCAATCGAATTCGTGGTGAAGCAGTGAAATACCTGGCTAAAGCTTTCCTTAACAACAAGGTGAACATCGCTTTCTGCTTATCTTTTCCTAACACATGCATTCTTTTCTCTTGTAGACACTCACTACACTGAATCTGTCCTATAATATAATCAGTGGTGAAGAAGCCAAATATCTGATTGATGCTTTCAGTGAAAACACGGTGAACATATTCGTGAATACAAGTGATGAAGGTAGAGTAGCCTATTCGTGTGCGACATTCGAGTTGGAGTCGAACTCCGAGAATGAGAACGAGTGTTGATGAGGAGGAAAGCATATGAAGTTATGCATCAATGAACTTTTGACTCTAACCCTCACCTACACCAGTACTACCATGATAGAATCATACCCAAGCAGACAAGAATTTGGAAACACGCGTTTGAACGCATCAAACGAGAACCGCGATTGCCACCCATTCACGCCCATACATAAAACGCAATAAACGCGTTTTTTTGTAAAAATTTCGCTTTTTAATTGTGAAGGCGCCAAAAAGTTCAGAAATTGAGTGTTTGCACCCATTTTTTCTTAAGTTCTGAATACGTCTGGAATAAGAGCTCGTGTAAACGCTCAATTTCTGAACTTTTTGGCGCTTTCACAATTAAAAAGCGAAATTTTACAAAAAAACGCGTTTATTGCGTTTTATTTATGGGCGTGAATGGGTGGCAATCGCGGTTCTCGTTTGATGCATTTGAACGCGTGTTTCCAAATTCTTGTCTGCTTGAGTAGAAAGATAAAAATTTAGAAAGATAAAATTTAAAAAACTGTAATCCAGAAAAAGAGGTCAATAAGAGTTAGATGCAAGAAAAATATTTTTGTTTGATGATGAGAAGACGCAACAAAAATTCTACAAGAGAAAATAAATATTTTGTTTTTGATAGCTAGCAGCATTGAAAGTCCTTTCAGGTATTCTGTTCGATCGACGTCGTCGTTATAAAAGCGAGTACCAAGAGTATCGATGTATTTTTGCATGTGAAGAGTTTTCTTTGCTTTAGTTTTCTGGCCACCTATTGTCAGCTTGATTAGCTGCTGTTGAAAGATGAATTCTTCTTGCTTTAGGCATTTGATGAACGCCCAAATGTTGAGATGTGATCGAACCATGGGCTTACTGAAGCGATTGTTTCATCCTAATCAAAGAAAGAATAGTTATTAGATTTATGGGCACAAAACTCGCGCACCGTCGATGTGATTGTTATTTCTAACACTAAGATCAGATACATTCCAGAAGTTGAGTTTGATTTTCTTCATTCATTGATTTGCAAAATAGTCAGGGGCGTACCAATTCCAATTCCAATTCTAGACTTGGAATTGACAACGAGTCGAAAATGGAATTCACTTGAAATTGTTAGAAAGTCAAATCCTACTTCACTGAAATCCAGCTCTTTGATTTCACTGATTTCATCTGTAGTTAGAATCAGAAATCGGAAGGTACCGTTCCATTACCAAATAGCTATGAACAAGGATGTCCCGAGCCAACGAACACGGGAGCGGACACGTAGTGAATCTTTTTGAAAAAGAAGATTAAATATTGAATAATTTTCGGGGATCCAAAGCGTATTCGCTTGCAAAATACAAGAAAATTTACGATTTAACATTAAAAAATGATCCTTTTTGATGATTGGAGGAGAAGAGGGTGGTGGTAGCAAGTCCGCTACTCTCCTCCCTGACAGGAACACCGCTGACGCGAAACAATAGCAGATCATTACCGTTTAATGGGTAACGAAGTAACTGGAAAAACGATTCTTTCAGTTATCAGGAAAATAGTTCTTCAGGGAAGATTAAAAAAACTCTGTGAAGGGTCGCTGAACAGAATCAGGTAGTTTGAGTCTAAGCTTCATCTGTCTCAAAATCCGCCTAGTGGGCCACTAAGCAATAGAAACTGAGTTTTCTGACAAAATGGTTCTCCAGGGGCAATTCGATGTAGAGAGTTTTTAGTGTGAGCTCCGTTTTTTCTAAATTCAGTTTTCTATCACCTCCTGGTCAGCAACCAGATTTTCAAAAAAACAGCACAGAGTCGAATTTCACCGATTGACTTGAGTCAATCTTTACAGAATTCAGTCATTTTCCCTGGAAACATCTTGTTCTGATAGTTGGAAGACTCGTTTTTCCCGTTACTCCGTTTCAGTTACCAGTTACTTGGTAATGTAACGGTACCTTCTGGTTTCTGATTCTAACCACAGATGAAATCAGTAAAATCGAAGAACTGGGTTTGAGTGGAGCAGGATTTGACTTTCTAACAATTTCAAGTGAATTTGTTTTTCGACTCCATTTGAATCCCAATTCTAGTCAATTCCAAGAATTGAAATTGGGCATCCCCATTCAGAATCCCGTAGGATTTGTTATACTAAAATATGAGATGATGATTCATGAATAAGAAACAAATTAAGATTTTCAGAATAGTTTATCTCGTCGATTAGCTTATTACTTCTATCGATTCAGCTATAGAAATACTTTTCTCTTCTAATTCTTTTAATACTGTTGGCTAAATTTAATTACGAGATACCCAGAAGAATCATTCCGACAGTCGGATCCGAGCAGATCCTCGATAGCAGCCCGATCCAATTTGATGCGAATTTCTATAAAATTGATGAATTCCTATACGAATCCAGGTTGTGGATCAATATTCGGATCCCTGTATTGTGATCCGGTCATATCTTACTGTCAGAGGGCTTTGACCGACCTCTAGTGTTGGCTCCAGACACTAAATTGTATCCAAATAATAAAATATGAATTTTCCGCTGGATCTGTTACTAGCTCCTCAACCCAGAATCCCATCGGATTTTGTCGGTTCGTCGAACCTTGTAGGATGCGATAGGATTCAATGTTGGATTCATTCACCTGAGCGGAAAGCGTGCCGAAGAATGACTCATTCGTTTTTAGAATAAAGATATAGAAAAATGTAACATATGTGTTTCGTATCGTTTTTTTTTCTCATTTTCTGCCTTTTTAATATTTCAGTGGTACCATTACGTGCCAGTGCCATTGATATTCATCCAAATGCTCGGTGGCAACAGAATGGTATCACCGTTGCTGGAGGACATGGAGAAGGCAGTGAAATGAATCAACTCTCAAATCAACAGGGTTTATATGTTGATGATGAAGAAAGTGTCTATGCTGTTGATTGGGGCAATCATCGTATCGTCGAATGGAAATCAGGCACCACAAGTGGCAATGTGGTGGCCAATGAAAACGGACGAGGAAGTGGGGCGAATCAGTTAAATGAACCAGCCGATGTCATTGTCGACAAGGAGACGGATAGTCTCATTATCTCCGACAATGAGAATAGAAGAGTCATTCGATGGCCTCGTCGGAATGGCACAAATGGAGAAACAATTATCTCCAACATTTATTGCGTTGGTTTGGCAATGGACGACCTTGGAGCTCTCTATATTGCTGACAATGAAAAACACGAAGTGAGACGATATCCAAGAGGACAATCGGAAGGAACCGTCGTTGCAGGTGGCAATGGAAAAGGAAATCGTCTCGATCAACTAAATTGTCCTTGGTACGTATTCGTCGATCGAGAGCATTCAGTTTACGTGTCTGATAATAAGAATAATCGTGTGATGAAATGGGTGCAAGGTGCAACACAAGGCACTGTCGTGGCTGGTGGTCAAGGACAAGGAAATGGTCTTACACAATTGAATGATAATGGAGGAATCGTTGTCGACCAATCGGGGGCTGTCTACGTGGCTGATCATCGGAATCATCGAATCATGCGTTGGCCTAAAGGGGCCACACGAGGAAGTGTCATTATTGGTGGAAATGGTGAAGGAGGACAATCAAACCAACTCAATCAACCCATTGGTTTATCATTCGATCGACACGGTAATCTGTATGTCGCCGATAGTTTGAATCATCGAGTACAGAAATTCAACTTGGTACTTAATGGAGGAAACATTTTAATAAAGACAGTATGATATCCTTTTAGTAGTGGCAAGAGCCAGGGGTGGGCTGAGCCCACCCGAAAGGAAGTCAAGCCCACCCTGGCAATTTTTAATTCATCTAGAATAAACTTGATGCTTTTAAAGAAGATTGTGTTACTTTTCGATCTTCTATTCTGACTAATATTACTAAAAATGAAGACATTGATTTATGTTTTGTCTATTGCTTCTACAGTACTCCACAAAAGTCTCCGGCCCCCTAGAAAATTCTAGAATTTTCTTGAATTTCTGTTCTATCGCTATATATAGACAACTAGTGCAGCCTCCTGCTCATATACGTTGATTCGAACTTCAAAGGCTGTTCCATACATAAATAGTAGCCTATGTCACTTTCATTGGATAAACGGTACAAAATGGTCTTTTTGTCTCATCATCCGATGGGACCAATGTTGGTGTGAAGGCTGTAGCAAAAGCAATCAATTGTGCAAAGAGTACTGTACAATACTGGCTCAACAGGTGGAAAGAATCTAAAGATCTAAGTGACTCGAAGCGCACTGGAGGACGGGGTCGCCGAACTTCGCCAGTATGACTTTTGGCCAATTATTGGCGAGAGTCCTGAGGATGCACTGGCGATTGTCCACCTGACTTTCGCCAATTGGCGAATGTCCATGGGGTATATTGATGAAAGTCCAGTGGACATTCGCCAATATTGGCGAAAATCATGTGGACATTCGTAAATATTGGCGAATATATGATGGACATTCGCCAATATTCACGATAATTTACTCGAAAAATTCACTAAGGACACGCCCGGATATAATATGATCATGTTGAAGAAATTCTAATGAAAATGTGTAAGAAAAAAATGAAGTCACACGTGATACACTCCAGATGAACAAAGGAAAATGACAAGTGAATAAATCAAGTTGTTTAAAAGAAATAGCGAAAGAAAAAAAACTAGAGAAGGCTGAAGATAACAACCTAAATGCAATCAGATCGTGAGCTTCACATAGTTGTATTGAAAAGTCTAAATGAAAACTTTCTTCTTGATTTTTGTTTCCTTTCTTACCTCTACCAACAGGACCTCCAACAATATAAGCAAATGACGATATTGTTTCAACCAATGATCTTTGGTTTGAAGCCAATAAATTTAGAAGTTTGATGATCTGTTTACTTTTACGAGCAACTGTAAATATTGATTCGTGTGATTTTGCTGCTGAGAACCTTCCCCTGCCTGAATCATTCTGTCAGATACTACCCTTTCCTTTTGCTTTAAACATTGTAAAAAAATCCACAAATTTAGATGTGGTTGAAAAAAAAACGGGTACAAAGACTATGAATCAAAATTTGATTCATGTTCGGCAACTCGGCAAGAACATAAAAGAAACTGTATTACAATAGGAAAGAGTTCATACATAATATATATAAATATTATCTGCTCTAATAGTTGAGAATGTGAGGAACTTTCGCCAGTATTGGCGAATGTCAACCTGACTTTCGCCAATGGCGAAAGACCGGTTGGCGAAAGTCATTCTGGCGAACTTCGGGCTACCCTGGACGACCTCGTGGTACAACGGAAAAAACTGACCAACGAATCAGCGACCTTGCCAGCACTGACTATATTGCTACAACACGTGACATACAATGTGTCCTGAAGCGAAAAAATGTAGACACGATTCAGGAGACACCTCGACGCCGGTTGAAATAATATGGGGCTAAGTTTAGTCTGCCAATATCAAAATCACTTTTAACAGAAAAACATCGTCAGAAACGTCTTGAATGGGCTCAAGCTACGCGTGATATGGATTGGAATGGAATATTTTTTTTCGGATGAGACCACTATACGTCTAAACTAGCTCAAACAGTGTGTCTGGAATTTGCCAGGAAAGAGAAAAGTTTTTCGGACAGTAAAGTATCCACTGAAGGTCAAAATTTTGGGATGTTTTTTATGTAACGACTTTGGTCATATTTACTGTTTCCGTGAAAATCTCAAAGCTGACTTGCTTTGCAGGATCTATAAGCGTTATCTATTGCTAACTTCCAGGGACCACTTTGGACGGAGTTCAACTAACTGGGAGTTACAAGTAGATAATAATCCAAAGCATATGTCTCAACTTGCAAAACAATTGAGATCTCAGAAAAGAGTCTAACGAATTGATTGATTGATCATCAATGTCGCCAGAGCTGAATCCGATCGAACACGTTTGGAAGATTCTCAAAATGAATTTGCCAAGAAAAAATCTTCGACCCGACAGGTCATTGGTTTCGGCAATAAAAAAGAATGGAAAGCCTCTCCACAAGATCTACTAACCAATCCTCTACTAGGTATGAAAAATCGTATTTCTGGCTTTATTAATAACAAAGGAGACTTCATTATGTATTGATGATCAGAGCATAAAATAAACTTTAATAATATATTAAAATATTCGATCTTTTGTTTTTTATGAAAGAGTTAGTGGGGGCCGCAGACTTTTGTGGAGTACTGTATTCTGTTAACTAATGAATAAATTCTTTTCTTTACTTTAATATCTCTTCTTTATTACTTCCAGGGTCATTTATAACAAACAAAATATACTTCTACCTATAATTTGGTGAAATGCAACATGAAAAACGAAAAACGATCAGGTGTTTTTTTCTACGTGATATAAAAAAATACGTAGTGAAGAACAAGCATATTCAACTGTTCAATTTCACTTTTTCTTTCTGGTGATCGAACGTATTTTCTGTTCTCCGTACTATTTACGTATATATATACTTTGTATACATACTGATCACGTGTCGAACGCGTGTCAGGTTATTTACCAATAATCTCACCAAGTACTGGAATGTTTTTTTCCAAACAAAATATGGTGAACAATCAACAAAATCTACCTAATTGTGCTGAACGGTATTATGACCCTCAATCAAATATCTACTTCAACCAATCGAACAATCAGCAGCTAAATCGTAAAAATCTCATTCCGCCACATGCAACAACTAATCGTATGAGGATAAACTCTCCTGCATAATCTCCGTGCAGACGTAGACGTGAACAAGACGATGATAAATTCATTACTGTCATAAATAACAAAAAACGTAAACAAGTGAACAAGGATTTCGATGACCAATCCTAAGATCTACAACTGAATTATGATAACCCCCACGCTCAACAGCAGACACGTATATACAATAATAACTATAAAAATGATTCACCACCTCTGTTTGGACCACAGTCATCTAGAACCTTCATCTCGCGTACAAGTCCAAATTTGAGCAGTAATCGTAGTCAACAGAGAGAACAGCAAACTACAATTACACCTGAAACTACGCGTTACGCACAAACATGTTTTCCATATCAGCCTTTCATCATTCGTTTCTCATTTGGAGACATTAAAGAAAAACAAGTTGCTCACGAAATATCAAAACACTTTAAAGATAACCATAGTTCTGACATATTCATTTCAAATATTCGTAGATCAGTAACCAAGTGTCAACAAAATGAGTATGATTATTTGATCGATGTTAAAGATTCGACTACGTTCTCGTTTCTGTTTCATCAACAAAACTGGCCTCGTACTATTGGTGGTGAAACTTGTAGTTTTCCATCTTCACCATCATTCCCCACCCAACTGTCATTTATCATAAAGAAAGTTGACTTGCAAATAAATCTTGATGATTTTGCTGAAGACTTAAAAGCTGCTTATCCTGAAGTTAACGCAACAATCAGATTGAAAAATAAATTTCAAAATAATATAAAATTAATCAAAATTGAAATTTTATCGTCGACGATTCGTGAACACATTTTAAATGCCGGTAACATCATTGTAAACGATATCATATACGACGTGGATGAATATTTATCACCTGCTAATGTATTAATTTGTTCGAAATATATGGGCATTGGGCATTGTAAAAAACAGTGTACTCAAACGAACGAAACTTGCAAAGTGTGCAGATTGTCCTGCCCAGATCTTCGTCATCATAACTGTACGTTGGTCAATAAATGTATTCATTCCAATGGCGATCATGTTTTTAATGCATTGAAATGTCCTATTGTTTAAAATTTTCTTGCAGAATTAACGAAAAAAACTGTTGACCACAAATCGAACGTCATCTTCTGCTGCGATAAAAAATGTTAACACCAATAAGGCCTATAGTTATGACGCAACGGTTTTCCCCGTACTTCCTCGTCCACAACAACCATCACCGTATTCTTATAATACCAATGCAATGTTAAGTAAAATTGATGAATTAATTAGTTCAGTACGAACAGTAAAAGACACATTAGATAAAATAAAACGATGAGGAACATAAGAAAAACATTACTCAACATGAAATTAAAATCACACGGCAAAGAAAATATATTTATAAAATTCATTTTACCAATGTTTGACGAAATGAGTAGATTTCTATCATCAATTAATTCGGATAAAAGAGGTGGTACGTTAGACGCCGATTTCAAAGTTGAAATAAACAGAATGCGTGCACAATTGGAGAACGTATTTCAAAATAAAGACTTCTAATGTCACTTTCTCCATATGCTTTTTCTTTTTTCTACCCCTGTACCCAGAAAGCAACGTCGTTTGAGAGAGAATTTTTCGTTCGTAAAGCACAGACTAACCTCACTTATTTTTATTTCACTCTGTGGCCTAAAATCTTATCTGAATGGGAAAGTGCCCCACACTTTCTTCCGGTCTTAAAAGTTGGGAACCATTCGGAGTCATTGATTTGTCTTCAATGGTGAACTCTCTTCATATTCTATCATATGATGTTCGAGGCTTAAACTTGCGTTATCAGGAAGTGTTACTGCTAGCCAACTCGTTTAGATTTGACTTATTAAGTTTACTTGAAACCGGATTTTTTAACTTTATACATTGTAGGCAGGTCTTCTCTAAGTATCGAATTTTCAATCAGAGAGGTGAAAATACGCATGGTGGTGTTGTAATCTTAGTGCGAAAATGATTTAAAAACTGAGAGAGTTGTTTGCCAGATACCTATTTTATGTATTATTGATATTTTAGAAAATAACGATAAGTTAAGAATTGTTGGAGTTTACGCACCTGAAAGTAAAACATGGAAATGGGAAGAGTTATCATCACTAGTTACGGGCGGATGTGTTTTTTATGGAGATTTCAATGTTGATCTAGAACTGTATAAGGCTAAGGCTGAGGGTGTGGGTGTGTGTGTCGGTATGAGTATGACTGGGTGTTAGTGTCGGGGTCGGGGTGGGTGGCGGTATGTGCGTCGATAAAGATCTGCGTGTGGGTTTGGGTGGGTGCGCGTTTGAGTGTGGATGTGGGATTGAGTGTAGATAGGTGGGCGTCGGTCTGGGTGTGCGTATACAGTGAAAATAGTCTTACACGCATAATCAAACCTACACCGACACGGAGCCATAATCAGCTATCGATACCAACACCCCACCCACGGAAAAAGTTTTAGCTAAAAACCAAGGCGAACCGCGGTTATTTTCACCTAACCGTGTGTTTTTCTAGAAAATCCCAGTGTCACTGAAAAAAATACGGTTAGCCTCAGATTTTCTCGCTGCGTTTTGAATTAACCGCAGTGAACAGCATTGGAAACGCGCTATTCCAAAACGCGGTTTTGAGAACTGCAGTTAATACAATTATAATCGCGATATTGAGAACCACGGTTAGTCTGGACTTTCCGACAGGGAGTTTATCGGAACTTTAACTTTGGCATCCAACCTTGCAGGTAGTGGCGGCGCCAGGGGTGGCCTGCGGTGGGCTTAGTCCCCCTGAGAGGAAGTTGAGCCCACTCTGAAGAATTTTTGAAGCCCTTGAAAAAAGGTTTTGTAGCAGCGTTAGAGATGGTCTCGGTTAGGCTGAGCCCACCCTCAGGGAAATTTTTGGCTCCCCTACTACGTGCAGTTTCACATCATGTGAAATGCTGTTGATATCGTTTTAACTGTAGTCGCGAATCAGTCCCTCTTACGTAAAATGTATTTTACGAAAACAAAGATTTTTTCAAAATATAATTTGACAGTGAAATGAAATATACATTTGGGAAAAACGACGCCGTATTGAGTTTCTGGGAGAGGAGAGTTTGTCGTTCACTTGTATTAATCAATTTTATTTTCTGAAAGTGGGTGTGGCTGTGGCTGTGAGGATGGATCTAATATTTTCTTACACCCATCTGTAGGCTTCCTAAGCCTAATGGCTCCACCGCCTGCGATATATATATGTATGTGTTTGCTACTAATAATTTTGTTCTTATGTGTGTCGATTGTCAACCGATAGCCCACTGATGGATAGAGCTCGTGCAGTTCTAGTTGGGACCTGTAGCAGTGCGAATCCTAAGCTCGAAATATTCTATGTGATTAATTCACATGTTCGTACTATTCGTTTTCATTATTGAGCTCAGACAGTATGTGGATGTTGGCCTTCTAGTGATTCACATCCATCACTTGCTCATTCGAACTTGAAACGCATGGGTTTCCGTTAAAAAATGTTAGAGATGCGATGTTTCATCAATAGATGTCACTTTCAATCAATAACAATATCAACTATTGATATTTATGTTATTATTTATCAATATCGAATATTTAATGGAACAGCATATTTTGAAAGAATAACTGAAAAATATTAATAAAAACAACACGACTGATCAATAGCCAATAGGATGTATGTTAGTTGTCCCCTGGAAACGAATTTAAAAGAAATTCTAAAATGAAAGTTTGATCATCTATTAAATTGTCACTAAGACAAAAACCGACGAGTTTGATATTACACAAATGGCTCGGTTATACGATGCTATTGAACCGGAAGTTATCTCGATGACGATGCTGCAACATGCAGTTGAATTATTACGAGCTGATGGAGAAAATCATGTTATTCCAAAAGATGAAAAATTAAATTATGGTGAAGTTGACCTACTTCGTTTGGACTTTCGAAGTAAAAAGATCATTTAAATATCAACAGAACCTATTCATCTGTTTCTTTTCTCAAGACATACTGCGAATGGAAAATCTGTGGTTATTTACCAATTTAACGAAACTTCAACTGGACAATAATATAATAGAACGTATTGAAGGACTCGATGCATTACATAGATTGACCTGGTTAGGTAAAATTTTAACACGCATCAATTAATTTTGATTGCAAAATAAAACACACGATGCTTCATTTTAGATCTTTCATTCAATAATATAACACGTATTGAAGGTCTAGATTCTTTAACTGAATTAACTGATTTATCATTATATAACAATCGAATATCAGTTATGGAAAATATGGATGCACTGAAAAAGCTCAATGTTTTCTCAATTGGAAATAATCAAATCGACGAGGAAAATAGCGTTAGTAAGAAAATATTCTAGATTTCACCAACTCTACAAAAGGACTAGATATTTCAATCAGCTACTTCGAGAATGTAAGAGATGATTTGATTCCGTATTATTCTATCTTCTCACAAACTAACGAAGCGTGCCATTTTATTCATATCTAATTTATCAAATGCAAGAAAAGAATCTATTTTCCTAGTATGTTCAGAATGCCAATCAAAATGTTTTTTAAACAAAGTTCTTATAATTATGATGTATGAGTTAGAGATGAACATGTTGAAAAAGTGACTAGTTTGAGATTTTCTTTCCTTGCCATCATATGATAGATTTTATGTCGACAATTCTTTCTTTGTCTGTCGAAATTTCGAATACATATTAGTTTTATTCGAAAAAGTACTAATCGATACTTGATTTGTTTTTCTTCTGTAGATACGTTATTTACGTCGATTTGATAATCTTCGAACTATTTGTCTTCGTGGTAATCCATTTGCATCGAAACCCGACTATTATGTATTTACTATATCTCATTTACCACAAGTGAATTTTCTTGATTACAAACTTATTGATGATGCACCTGTATGTTTCATACTTACACATATTCAAACATTCTATCGAAATATATTCTAGAGAGAAGAAGCAACAAAAAAATATGAAATTCAATTACAACAATTAATAACACTTGAAGAACAAGAACGAGACAAAGAGAAAGCAACCGATGATCAAATTAAAACATTTCAATTACATAAAGTAGTCACCTGTAGTAGTTATATCGTATCCTATTTATTGATGTTGTTTTTTCTTCAAAGGATGCATTTGTTGAAAATATGGATGAAAGTCAATTATTTACAACTATGTTCAAAGATGATGTTGAAGGTCAAAAATTACTTCTCGTACCCGGTTCTGACGAGTTGAAGACACAATTCGAACAAAAGTTCAATGGTATTATTTATTCAATGTTTGAATT
>OENT01000042.1:215798-282044 GCA_900239685.1 Rotaria macrura
CACAATTTTCAATATTAAAAGCGACACAGTCTAAATTTTCCTAAGCATTCAATTTCAACAGTACATAAGACTTATAATATTTTTGCAGGCTAAAGAAGATCTTGAACAGCAGGGTGTATCACCAGCAGTTGCAACTGAGTATGATGAAGCTTTAACAACTCTTCGTAATAAACTAATGGCTCTAGAAGTTACACTTGTCGATCAATTAGAAGTAATGTGGATACATATCTTATGTTTTTCTTTCATAGATTGTGATTGTTTTCTAAAACTATGTATTCATATGTATACAATCTTGCAGGAAACAATTCAAACATTTGAACGAAATTTAGGTGAAATGGTCTCTAATTTTACGGAATCGATGCGTGCAAATTTTAGTCTAATACGTGAATTACAAGCATATTTTAATGAATCGATTGTTAATCTATGTGTAGCTACCGTGGAACGTATCATGAAAGGGGAATTAGAAGATGAATTTCCCGATGATACAAGAGAGGTTTGTTGACAAGAAATAAATATGAAGAAAAATATTTTGGTTTGTTTGTTTTGTTTTGTCTTCTTTTTATAGCTTTTTGCTGATAAAGATACAATCATGAATGCATGTCAAACATCCGATGAAGTTCATCGAACAAAAATAGATCAACGTGAAGATGAAATGTTTTCACGAATATCAAATTGGTTAACTAACATGATGGATAATATACATGAAGAAGAAGAAAACAAGAGAAATCGTAAACGTATTATTGAAATCAGTCGTCTAATTGATTTCTTACGAAGTGACATTGAAGAAATGTAGGAAGCGAAAGCGAAGAAAATAAATCGATTTTCCTCTTTTTTTCTTTTTATTCTGTTCATTTCATAAATATTATAAATAAAAAGAAATATACGAAGAGAAAAGTACTTCTTAGTTGGCAATGCCAATTATTATCAGAAATTCTTTTCCTTCTATTTCTACGTCGCGCGTTCCATTATATATTCAATCCATGGCATGAGAAATGTACTGCTGAAAACATGAAAATCATTTTTCTATAAGATAATTATGAACACAGGATATTTTGCTGCTTATTGTTATCGCCGTAGACAACCAGCTGCCGGTTATCGAGTAACAGTAAACAATGAACGACATTCAAAAACATCGTTTTTAAAAAAGGCATATTCATCACTTGATCTATCTGGCGGTAGTGAATCGTTTATACCATCCATACCTATATCGAATAATGATAGTAATGATGGTCATAGACCATATCGTCGCAATGATTTTGCTAATAATCATTTGTTTGTTGCTAAGAAAAAATTAGCTCGATTTTTTACCAACGAACCAACAACGAATTTCTATTCAACAAACGATCTTCTTCGTTTATTTGATACGCATAAATCAAACGGCAAGCATCGTAGAAAAAGTAAAGATACGCAACAAGTAAACACATTGTAAAAATAAGAAAACAAAAAAAAACAAGATCCATATCTTATTTGGTTCTAGGAAAATGATTTCCAATCAAAGCCACGGTCAACAGTTGATCAAAATGTTAATCTATCTATTGTGAATCTTCTTCTAAAACCTTCGATCCCATCATCACAAAGTAGCGATTTTCTGCCAGAAATATCACGTCTCCGTGTACAAACTGGTCATTTTCAAACAAGAGCCCCTCGGCCATCTATCGCATGGATAAATCCAGTTATTACACAAGATTTTCAATCATTTTCATATCCACTAATTAAAAATGAACTCGAACCACATACCATTATTAACGAACTACTCGATCATAAATCTAACATTATCAATAAGGCATCTAATCCTTTGGATTCATCATTGATTTATGTTAAATCAATGATAGCCTTCCCAGGATCACAAAAAAGTTGTTAGCTATTGTTTTTGTTCAATCTTGTCTCAAAGGGAAGAATACAATAGAAAAGATGATGGCAAATATTTTTCTTCTATTCAAAATAAACGAAAACAATGAGATGTTTTTCTACTATTTCTAATCTTTCATAGATTCAAGTTTTTAGTTACGAATATAATACTGTAAATATGAAGCAATCATATCCACTGATTCTAATCGCACTTGTTAAACTATGTTCAACGTCGAATAAATTGCATAAAATGAAAAATAATTTGTCGCAGAAGTAGATACCAACCGGAAGAAAGACTAAGTAGTTTACAGAAAATTTCTAACGTTCTATTTTGATTTTCTACCTAACCTTATTCTTGCCGAGAAACAAAGGAAGTCGATACCAGGTATATATCGTTTTCGTTAAGAAAAAGAACTGTTGATCTTTACTTCTCTTTAATGATGGAATCAGAAGCACAGCTAGCTACTAACAACTAGCAATTTAATTCTGACTCAGATTCATCGAATTTAACTTGATACAGAGAGTTCTATGTAGTAGTAAGTCTGTTTTGTTTTGTTCGTGTTCAAATTTATAATACGTAGAATAAATATTTATACGTCGTTAAATGGTATTGCTGTAGTTTAAAAGTATCCACGAAACTAATCCTGTTTTCTTAAAATCGAAACCTGTGAATTGAGATCTAATACCATGGACTATATTAAGGTTATACTGACATCCTCTCTATATGCTAGGCATATTATTTCATTCGTGTGCGTTCTAAGATAAATATGCACGTGTAATCTCTTCTTTTATTTATAACACACACAAGAAAATGTCTTTCTATAATAGATAAATGCCTGGTATATTAACGTTGTTTCTTATCACTTCACTTATATGCACATGAATTTTCAATGTATCTAATAGCGAGTAAAATTAAAAATTAGATTCTTATGAAAAAGAAAAATAACGTAACTCGGATGTTCTCTCTCTCTAGACAACAGTCGTTAGTAAATGTTTGAAATTTAGTTGTTTCTTTTCTATGATAAATTAATAGATCTAAGAGTAAGAATTTTGAATCTTATTCGAGTTGTTTAACTACACAGTATTCATATGTTATTTCTGTTTGTTTCATGTATATTTATTAATTCTCTAAGGAAGATGATATGACAAAAGAATATGAAAAATGTTAATAATATCGTATCTATTTTGCTGTGCAATTGTTTATATCTGGAAAAGTTCTGAATAAACGATTAAACACAATAAACAATAAGTTCTATGTGTCTATGTTTTGGTTGCAATCTTCTTGAATAAAACGATTAACTATAAGACAAAAAAATCAATAGAGATATTGACGCATCATCTATACTACGTAACCAAGTATCCTATCAAAATTTCATATGAGATTCATTGAAGATCATGATATCTCTTCATGATATTCTAATTCATAGAAGTTGGCAAACAATAGCGACCTCTATTGAATACTAAATTGTTATTTTCATTTATTTAGTTTTTCTTAATTGCATTTATATATATATTTAATAGGATGTTTTTCTATTGAACTTTTAAAATTTTATGTTCAACTAATACATATTCGAATGAATCAGGAAATGCATGTATAGAGAGTAGACAAACCTTAATGGCCGAGACCATTGTATCTTATATTTTGTCTAAACGAGTGCTACTGCTACCTTCATCCCATTAATATGTTCTGTTTTCTTGTTTATTTATAAATCATATGGTTATTTAGAATCTTTTCTTTTTCAGTATAATTCGTCGAATGAGAGGCCTGATAAGAATAATTTTTTCGATTAGTGCATTCGTCTACTAAAGAAAACAAAACAAAAACACATCGATATTCTTCATTTTCTATTCAAAATGTTCCTTCCACCTATTGGTCAACCACCGTCTTCATCATTACAAGGTAGTGGAAATGGTAGCGGAAATAATCAACAACAACAACAGGGTAATTTAGCGAATACAAGTGCTAGCTCGTCGGGTTCATCCTCAGCAAACCCTATGGGTCTCCCACCTCCACCGCATATGACATCAATACCGTCGACACCACCTGGTTCCGGTATAATGACCATGTTAAATCCACCACTTGATCTATCTCCGCCACCACGACCAGATTTCGGCCGTGAAGGTCGTTCAATTAAATTACGTGCCAATCATTTCGCTATTCGTATACCTCCCATAATTATTCAACACTATGATCTTAATATACAACCTGATAAATGTCCTAAACGTGTTAATCGTGAAATAATTGATACGATGGTTAATAAATTTCAAAATATATTCAATTCTCAACATCCAGCATTTGATGGAAAACGAAATTTATATACCAAAGATCCACTGCCGTTTGGTCGAGAACGTATCGAACTTGAAGTTACATTACCTGGACCTGGAGAAGGCCGCGATCGTTGTTTTAAAGTACAAGTCAAATGGGTTGCACAAGTTAGTCTAGGAGGTCTACAAGAAGCTTTACAAGGACATGGACCACCTGTACCAAATGAAGCTGTTTCTGCACTTGACGTTATCATGAGGCATTTACCCAGTATGAAGTAAGTAGTTCTTAAATTCGTTATTATTGCTCGAAGATAAAACTCTGAAATTATTTTATTACGTACAGACCGTACAGGTTAGAAATATTGAGCTTTCATATCGACATGAGTCTATTATCTATCGTATTCAATTTTCTACCTATGAATATTTCATTTAGATATACACCTGTTGGTCGTTCATTTTTCTCGCCACCTGATATTCAATATAATCCATTGGGTGGTGGTCGTGAAGTTTGGTTTGGTTTTCATCAATCCGTTCGTCCATCCTACTGGCGAATGTCATTAAATATTGATGGTAATTTATAAATTCTATTCATTTATGATGAATAAATTTTACATACGTCTTCTATTTTAATAGTTAGTGCTACTGCTTTCTATAAATCACAACCAGTAATCGATTTTATGTGTGAAGTATTAGATATACGTGATATACAAGAACAAAGACGACCATTAAATGATGCACAACGAGTCAAATTTACAAAAGAAATCAAAGGTTAGCAACTTCGATTCAGTTTTGCTAAACTTAGACAATGATGGAGTCGACAAGGTTCGAGAGAAATGAAAGATCACGAACAAACTGTCAATAGTTTGAAAGTACGAATGGGAATATCAAGTTTCTATACAAAAGAATTCAATTTATTCTTGTGAAACGGTGTCACTTCTCGTATTGCATGTTCTATTGATCGTTGCCGAGTATAATTTGAGATTTTGCACACCTAGGTATTGAACACGTTTCTTGTCCTATGAACATTGAAAAGATAAACACAATGTTGTTGATGAATGTTTCCAAGTATGGCATACTACATATGAAATCGATCGAATTATTGGTTCTACAGGACTTCTTTAAGAGGTTGAACATTCCGTCAAATTACTTTTCAAGTGTTCTGCATTTCTGCTAGTTTTCTTTATTTTTTAAAACTAGATCAAACTTTAGACAGACGTCTTAACCCTCATATTTTTTCTGTAATTGTACTTGAAAGAATTGAAATCCTTTTTATTGAATACAATCCGATAGTACTTTAATTTTTAGGTCTCAAAATTGAAATAACTCATTGTGGTAATATGAAACGTAAATATCGTGTTTGTAATGTAACAAGAAAACCAGCCCAATATCAAACGTATGTAGAAAATATGAATTGTCTTCTTTCGAATAAAACCTATTTTCAATATCAAAAACAAAATATTGTTTTTAGATTTCCACTTCAACTTGAAAGTGGTCAAACTGTTGAATGTACTGTTGCTAAATATTTTTATGAAAAACATCATATTAAATTACAATATCCACATTTACCATGTTTACAAGTTGGTCAAGAACAAAAACATACTTATTTACCACTTGAAGTAAATGAACAAGACAGAACGGAAAATTCTTCAACGAAATTATTTCATAATTAAAATAAAAACATCATTCATTTTTCATCATAGGTTTGTAATATTGTTCCAGGACAACGATGTATAAAAAAACTAACCGATATGCAAACATCAACCATGATTAAGGTATGTTGTTATTGTTAGAAAGAATCGATTCACATTCCGTAAATGTTAGAAATTGAGATTGTTGTTATATAGAAAATGTTTTTATTTTTATAGTGGAGTGAGGTAGAGTTGACTAAGCATGATATCTCTATACTTCTTTGGAATGTCACATCTTACATATATATATATATATATATACATACATAAAATCTAATCGAGATCGTTCCTATCTATGCTATTGTAGAGTCAACAAGAACTACCTCAGGTAAAAACTCATACACAACAAAACACATATGTGCACTAGTGGTTTTATTTATTTATTTTTCTTGTGCTCGATTCGCGCGCGCGAAACATTAAAGCCATTTGAGTACACGCGTAAATATAACTGCTGTTTGTTTGGGATGAATATAAATAAAATAAAACATGTTTGATATGTTTTATTTTTTATTTTAATAACATAGATAGGAACGAAAATCATACGAAATAAATAAAACATATCTTCAGTTAATTTAACCAGCAAAATAGCACGTCTCTTTTCTATCTTCTATATCTGACTAAATTTGTTTGGTTTCTTAAAAAGAAATTTAAAAAAAATTGTGTTTTTAAATTTATCATTATGTTTTAGGCCACAGCACGATCGGCACCAGATCGAGAAAAAGAAATCAATAATCTCGTAAGTCTTTTTTTTTTGTCTCTTCTATATAATTAATATAAATTGTAACTAGTAGTTGCTAAGCTGATTATTATTGAAATCTGAGGCTAAGAAGAGAACTACTATATGAGACAAAATCCTTCATAATTAACATTAGATTTAATATATCTCCATGAAGAGATATTCAATTTATCGGTAGAATGAAATATTTTTCTTTTATCAATTATTCTCTTTGAAAATGTTCATAGTAAAAATGCACCAGGTGTCTATCTTATTTTTAATAATATTCCATAATAATAGAATACGCAATCAGTCATCGAATATGTTTTATAATTGAAACGAATTTGTCGACCTTTGATATTTTTCTATTGGAATTGTATTGAGATTTTGTATTCACTTAGCCTTGGCTCACTGAAAGCACATCTAGAAACATTGATCTAATATTCTTAATGATTCGTTTTTTTTCTTTGGCTTGTTACTTTATGAATTATGAGAACTAATTAGTTTGAAAAAAAAATCAAGCATTCAAAAAGAAAATTTACTCAATAGAAAGTAATTCAATCATTTTCTACCGTTTTATATCATATGCATCGGTCTATATCAATCAATTCTATAGGTCTACATACTATTAATTATTCAACAGTGAAATGAAGTCGAATCCCGATTCATCGTAGAATATCTTGTTCTAATGCTAGACACAAACAATTATTAGTTCTCTGTTTTGAAACAAAACATAACTAGTTCAAGGCCTTGATTGTCTGCTTGTAAAAAACATTCTAATAAATTTTTTTAATATAGGTACGTAAAGCAGAATTTAATAATGATGTTTATGTCACTCATTTTGGTATAAACATATTAACAAACATGACTGAAGTCATGGGTCGCGTTTTAACAGCTCCGAAGATTCAATATGGTGGCCGAGTAAGAACTATTGATTTATTATAATATTTTATCTGAGTATTGATAGTCTACGCAGACAAAAGTAATTGTCACACCCAATCAAGGTGTATGGGATATGCGTGGTAAGCAATTTCATACCGGTATTGAAATCCGTACATGGGCGATAGCATGTTTTGCACCGCAACGAAACTGTAATGAAGCTGCACTTCGTACATTTACTCAACAATTACAACGAATTTCTAATGATGCTGGCATGCCTATTGTTGGTCAACCGTGTTTTTGTAAGTATGCAACTGGTATTGAACAAGTTGAGCCGATGTTTAAATTTCTTAAAACAACATATAATGGTTTACAATTAATTGTTGTTGTTTTACCTGGTAAAACACCGGTTTATGCTGAAGTGAAACGTGTCGGTGACACATTAATTGGTTTGGCAACACAATGTGTACAAGCGAAAAATGTTAATAAAACAACACCACAAACATTATCAAATTTATGTTTGAAAATTAATGTTAAACTAGGTGGTGTTAATAATATTCTTGTACCAAGTGTACGACCCATAAGCGTTTTTCGTGAACCAGTTATATTTATTGGTGCTGATGTTACACATCCGCCAGCTGGTGATCGTTCAAAACCATCGATTGCAGCTGTAAGTTGTGCTCGTTTGAAAACGAACGATTGACGTCATTCTTTCATGAAGTACTTACAATTATCAATGAGATAAAAATACACACACATATATGTGTTTCAATTTGAGCGCTGACTTTTACGTACGTTGTTTGATAAAGTTAAATATAATTTTCTAGTTAACTGTGTGCTATGAGCATTTTTTGTCGACTTCCCTTGAAATGTAAGTCATGTAATCATTGCATCATAATTGTTTTAACATTTTAAAAATCTATATATAGAATCCTAGGAATTATTATGAAAGATTTTCTCGTTGTTGTTCTAATATTGTCTAAGACTATAGGACACATGTTCTGCAATTGAAACAAATTTCTTAGTCAATGATGCAATTACTATCATTGATAGAATAATATCTATCATAGGATGAGTTCAACTATGCTTTTGTATTGATCCATTGGTTAGAAACTATGGAATAAGTTTCATTAAGACGACGGTTCCTTTGTAAATAATATTCAAATTCGTACGAATTATACAAACAGAGTTTTGATCTTATTAACAATGCAATATTTTTATTTCTATGAGTTAAAATTTCGTTATAAATGATATAATGTTTTTTTTTTGGTGTAAAGGTCGTTGCTTCAATGGATGCTCATCCATCACGTTACGCTGCTACAGTTCGTATTCAAATGCATCGTCATGAAGTTATTGCCGAACTATCAACTATGGTTAGAGAATTATTAATACAATTTTATAAATCGACACGTTTCAAACCAGCACGAATTATTCTATATCGCGATGGTGTTAGTGAAGGACAATTTGCTCATGTACTTGCACATGAATTAATGGCTGTACGTGAAGCATGTGTTCGTCTTGAAGCTGCTTATCAACCTGGTATTACATTTATTGTTGTTCAAAAGCGTCATCATACACGATTGTTCTGTGCCGATAAAAAAGAACAGGTAACTAGGTCATGATATGTTTTTTTCACATTTCTAATGCAACTATAGCTCTAAAGATAGAGCCAGCTGTTATACAACAACACAGAAATAGAACAGGATAAAATCGATGTTTTTCTAATTTTCGTGGTAATTAAATCGATATCAAAGTTTACGTATGCATGTTGACGAGAAGAAATGCCTTGATTACATTTAGTTTTAGACAACATTCATGTATTTCAAATATACGTACATAGTTGCTAAACAAAAACAATCTGTGTAAATATCTCACACCCCCATATTTACTTGTTTACCACCGGGTTTCATTATTTAATGTTCGTAAAGTGTTACTTTCTTCGGTCAATAATGAAATCAGGACTTTGTATGTTGTATCCGAAACATAGTTATGTTCTAGTAAATATTATATATGACTTATTATGATATTAATTCCTATGAAAAGATTACATAAGAAGTCGACTTTCTTTATTCTGTCCTCCTGCATGTATCGTTCTCTATCGGATGTATGCCCACAATATAATTTCATCGTGGATTATGAGCACGATCACAAGGTGTTCATTTTTTTATTAACTAAGTTACGGATTTATTTGTAGAGAACCTATGGATTGTCAACAAACGATTCTATTGAAAAGGTTTCGAGTGGATAATTAACTCAGTTCTTTCTCTAAGTTACATTTTATGTAGGCGCCTATTTACAAGATTGACCTAGTTTATTTTTAAAATTGAAACTGTTCGGTGTCACATTAGATGTTTATCTTCTTTAAAATGTCATCGTACTTTGAAACGATTTAATTTTTACGATTTTTTGAAAAATTCTATAATATAATGTCATGCCCCACGCCACCACCACCACTACCGAAAACAAGAAAAAATAACAAGTTTCCGTTTTCGTATTCTTTTAATTAATATCATTATGATTGTTGATATCAGAATTGAAACTTTAGCACTTGAAGTGTTATCGTGACCTTAAACAAGAAATGAATTAAATTTCTCAACGATCTAAATATCTGTATTGACTTTCATTGTGATTCGCAAAATCATAGTTCGTTTATCTTACTGGAAAACATAATAAAATAGAGTTTGTCGTATTAAATAAGCAACAGATTCTTGATTGTATTCTTAATTAAACATAAATGAGACAATGATATGAGCTACAGTTTTTCTCTTTCGTACGAAAAAAATAATCCTCGATAAAGTTCAGACATATAATATTGTGGTATAGTGCAAATTGAATGATGGTAACAGTCGATGAAGTTCGATGTATCACAAATGCACTTTGATTATGTCATCATTTAGAAGCACAAATTCTCTCTGGACATGTAAAACAACCTTGATAGTTTGATCGATTCTTCTGATGCTCTCTATGTAGATCAATACGACAGCATAGTGTTTTTTTTTCTTCGTGCTAATACTCTACTTTTCATTTCTTATCGGTCTAATGGGACTTGGCAACGTATTCTTTAACCTCACAATTTTATTATTTATTTGACTTTGAATCAAGTATTGAAATGTTTGCCCGCCTTCTCAGAGAACGAAAAAAATGTCCTTTTAACAGAATGTACTTTTTTTACTACCTTAATGATAGTGTGGCAAAAGTGGTAATATTCCACCAGGTACCACCGTCGATGTCGCAATCACACATCCAACCGAATATGATTTTTACTTATGCTCACATGCTGGTATTCAAGGTACATCTCGACCTTCGCATTATCACGTACTTTGGGATGATAACAGTTTTACTTCGGATGAACTTCAAGCATTAACTTATCAACTTTGTCATACATATGTCAGATGTACACGTTCAGTATCAATACCAGCACCGGCTTATTATGCTCATCTTGTTGCATTTCGTGCACGATATCATTTAATTGAAAGAGAACCAGAAAGGTAGATTGTTATTATTTTGAAATACAATATATATGAAAATGTTTGTTTTTTTCTTTTTAAATTCACTTTTAGTAACGAAGGTTCACATCAATCATCGAACGGTGATTCCAATGGCCAACAACAAGTCCAATTGAGTCGTGCGGTTACCGTACATCCGGATTCGGCTCAAGTCATGTATTTTGCTTAGTGTGTTAGAATTTATCCCAATCTTAATGTTGCTCATATGTTCATCTATTTACTTGTCATCATTCTCTTTTGCTAGATCAATTTTCTCTCTGTTTTATCTCAATAGATCAATTTAATGTATTTGTGTTCTTGTCGCAAAGTTTTTTTTTTCTTCTTCTCTATTGTCCTCATCTCGACTATGTTGATCTCCTTTCTCTTCGTCTCTTTTTTTCTTGCCTATGTATATAAATTTCTAACATAGCTTCCTCTTCAATGTGCGCTATTAAAGTGCAATAGAGGTGCTATATACTCTCCGTCGTACAACACTCTTGTCCCTCTCGCTATCTCACTCTTAGTTGTAGTTTTATTCACAACAGTGCAATTATATGAAACCTTAAAATAAGAACGCACACATACGCACACGAATAGATTTTGCAGTGTTTTATGCGCACTACTTAGTCGTATAACAGTGTATATATATATACATATATATATATATATATATATATATATAAATAGTTGTTGTTCGCAGTGATTAAGCCATCTTGAGAAAGTGTCACTCTGCTGTTGTTAACTTTTTTTTTCTTGAGAAGGAAAAAGTAGTGCTATTCTTAAACAGTGTGTGCATTTAGAAACTAACTGCAATAGCAAATGATGATGAAAAAAAAAAGTTCGACTTCGAACATCAATCTATTTGTCTTTTTACTCCAATGTTTTCTTTTCTTTTCTTTCTTCTGCCCATTTGTGTTTATATGTGCGTAGTTGTCTTTTGGTTCTTACTCATAACGATTCTTTTTATTCATATGCTATACTATTAATGCAGCGTCCGATTTCCGAATGATAAATAACAACATTAAAAAAAATTCAATTCTGTTTTTACTTCGTTCGCTCGTTACTAAAAACAGGCAAGAAAAAAATTTAACAACGCATTAAAAACCCATGTGCGCAAATGTTTGTAGAGAAAACCAATATTCTATGCGTTCCTCTTTTATTCTTCGTGTGTCTCAAAATGAATTTATGTGAATGTGCCTCCTACTTTTTTTTTCTTTTTTCTCTTGTCATTTCCTTTGTTGTTCTGATAACAAAGCGTTCAAATGATGTTCCTGATTGATTTATTAAAACATAGTGTACAAGAAAAAAAAAACATGTGGGCTTTTTTGGTAAGAGAGGAAATGAAGTCAATTTGATGGAAGCATCGAATTCAATAGTTACTCGATACAGTTGACTGTTGGAATGTTTGATCAAAACTTTTTACTTTCAAGAAAAAACCAATATTGAAAGCAATGTTTTAGCATCAAAGAAATAATTTGAAGTATAAAGACTCAAATAAAAGACGGCTTTTTTTTGCTTTTAATCAAAACTATTTTTTATTCTCTGACGTGTACACAAAAGAGAAAACTTTACAAGGTGTTTATGTAAGAGTCATACAATGAAAATCAAGGCTAATCATAATTTCATACGTCTTAAAATAAAACTTATTTATTTATTCAACTCAACACATTTCAAATGAACGAATTTTTTTATAAAAGTTTTCAAAATAAAAAATATCAATTTTTTTTTCTATTATTTCTATGTCAAATTTGATTGCATTTCAAACAAGGGCATAATAAATATAATAACATCTACAACGACGATTCTTTAAATCAAGATTTTTTTTCAAATATTTTCATGTCCTTCTGTCAGCCGACCTATATAATTTGTTTTTTCTATAATTGATCGTGTGTTTTCGGAAACAACAAAAGCACCACTAACCTGTCTACTTGAAATAGAACACGTAGTGATTTTTAAAATTAAATTTTCTAATTAGAGCCATTTGCCTTGGTTGTCAAAACGAAAAGAATATGTCTGCATTTAAAAACTCGATACATGATTCAATGTCAAATATTTAACTAGATCATAATATGGATTAAAAGTTGTCATTCTTGTTTTTCGGAGTCAAATGCCGCAAAAAACAATCTAGAAAAATATCTTTATTAGATTCATAAGTCTCTTGCGTCGTTTCCATTTTATAAGTTAGCATGCATTAATCGAGTACATTTTATAGAGAGAAAACATCGGGGTCAAATTAAAGGGACTTTTAAACTGCTCTGTTTTTTTTTGGTGCGTCCATCACTTACCACATATTGTAAAAAATAATCAGAACAACAAAACATAGTTGCTGCATCGTTTCAATAAACAGTCGATGTAGAGCAGTAGGTTAGATACAGTGTCTTTAACGGATTATTTCAAAACAATGTGTACGCACTGTGCTCTTCGTTTTGCCAAAGAAGTTGTCATAAAATTAGATGTATTGTATTCCTTTTCTTTTACTTTGCCCAAGTCAGTAAGTAAGTCAGCCAGTGTACACAATGTGATCTTCCTCTTACAACCTTGACAACATAGATATATGCATAATTACTCGTACTAATTTCGTATGTTTCGTGTATTGGTCTATTTATATCCATACTTAGATAAGTATCCAAATATACAGAATAAAAGGTGATGATATAAATGGGAGAAAAAAAATATTACTCATTGATCTGCTTGGTGCATTTCTCTTTTCTTTTCATTTTTCATTCTTATATACATATGAATAAAATGATTTCAACAGTTTATGTTTAACGTAGAATTCGACGAAGACTGCAGCGTTATTTTCATTCATATAATTCATATATGTTCTATTACCAAGCAACGAAAATGACTAAACATCACGTGTGAAACACATGTGAGATTAATGGCACCACCGAACCTTTAAAAGAATACGATACAGAACCAGCTTCAACGTTCTCAATCGACCCTTTTTTCTTTTTCTTTTTTGATCGTTCTTTTCGTGCCTCTTTTTATTTTTTTTCTCTTGTCTTCATTAAACCAAACTACGCCTTTCTGTCGTTTGCTTGTTTCACAGCACTTTTCTTTTTTTCTTTTTCAGTTACACTTCGAATACGATATTTTATTTTATTTTTTTGTAAATTACGAATGTAAGTCATTATATGTATAATAAGCATATAATTTCTCTTTCTTATCTTATAATTGATACTGATGCAATCATTATTATTTTTCTATTAGATTCTTCTCTATTATATTTCATAATTGATAATTTACATACTATTAGATTATTCGTAGAAAAGTTAGAGCAAACCATAGAACACTATTGAAAACATATTTAAGTCGTTAAATAAAAAAGAAAAGAGACATACGAATATATAGAACAAATCGGTACCCACGACTCGTCTAACAGCTCCTGCTGTCCTTGATGTGCTTTCTTATGCAACCGCATTCCTCACTTCTCCTTCTTTCTTCTCTTTCCTTTTCTGTCAGTCTTCTCAAATGATGTCGACTAGATGTAAATCGTAACAAAATAAAAGTTTTATTTGGCCGACTTTCACGTATTATCATTATCAGAACAAACTTTCTATTTCTTTAGATTAAATTAATTTATTTGTATTTATTTAAAAAACATTTTGCGTCTATTTCGAGTACAATGCCGGGCACTGAGTTGATTGTCAATGTTGGCGACGATGATGGCATCATAGATACACAACACATGGAAACAAGTCTATCATCGAAATCATCAAAAAATAAACGAACACGATTAACGTTTCCATTTGGAGCTTGGTATAAATTATTTCTACTTTATAATTTAAAACTTAATATGTAATTTATGTGTTTTTTCCCCTTCGCAGTCGCGTATGCTCAGATTCGGCTACTGGAATTCATTATGGAATTGCAACATGCGAAGGGTGTAAGGTAATGACAATGAGTCTGATGTAAATTAGATACACGGTGTACTTTAGTTTTGCTTTGATTTCAACTTCCTAGTACTTTACTACATGATGTGTATGAATATCCATTTTTTTTTCTTCTTAATATTTTAGGGATTTTTTAAACGAAGTATTTTGCGCAAGGAAAAATATCGTTGCTATTTCGATAATGCATGTCTAATTAATGTCGCGAATCGAAATCGTTGCAAGGCTTGTCGTTTTCGTCGATGTATTGACGAAGGCATGTCTGTTGATGGTAGGATTAAAATAGTACATTTAAAAATGTAGAAAAGCGAATACTATTGTATCTTTATTTTGTTAGGTGTAAAAATGGGTCGAATACCAAAGTTAGTTAAAGAACGAGCTTTAAAAGAGTTGAAAGAGCAAAAAATGAAAGAAGAAGCTGCCATAGCTAATGCTACTGATGGTGTCCATGGACGAGAATCATCATGTTCATCAATATCAGATCGTAGTATTGAAAATTATGATCCTAATACAATGGAAACAGGTAAGACACGTTTGGTTGTTTTTATTTTTGTGTAACTAACTCTCATAACTATGATTAGATTCTATGGATTCACAAGCATTGTCTTCTCAAGGGCAACATGATGTGACAGATACACGTACAGACGACACTTTGGATAGAACACTAACGCCACAACCATCACAGTATGAAGATCAAGTACATGTTTTAAATCACGTTCAATCGTCAACGGTTACAGCGAAGTTGTCACAATCACAAAATGACAACACACAAAGTCCAACATCGAAATCAACATCTAATCATCAAGTAAAAGAAAATACACAAACCATATATCGTACGAAATATCCAACATTCCTACCGGATGATTTTACCGTTGATGAAACAGTTGGCTTACCTTTATTAGAAACCGGTTTATTATCTAATGAAGTATTACAGCATGCTCGAACAATAGCAAATAAATTAAGTAAAGATTCATTCGACTTAGCTATAGAACTCAACGATGATGAAGCGAAATTGATTCGGTAAATAAATTTATTTATCTATTAGAATATTTCGTAAAATATTAGTAATGAAAAGAAAAATATAGTCTAGAATTTAGCATGAGGATTTAACTTTTCGATAGTTGATTGAATTTTAAATGCTGACGTTTAATATTTATTATTTAGATATATTCGTCTTACGGTTTACAATATTTTTATTCGACGTTCAAAACGACTAAAGCAATTAATTAATCGAATGAATCAAATGATTTCACATAATATTCAAGAATATCCTGGAGATAATGCAACATTATCAGAATTCTTCAAAAGTGTTCAACGTACGTTATAAAACAATATGGCTCTTTGTCTTTTTTTCATGAGAATTAAATAAACTATCCGTGCTTTTCTTCTCTATGCTTTTTTTTAGTGTGTTGTCAAGTATATACTCATGCAGCAGTTGTATACATTCAAGAGGTAATACAATTAAGAAAGATTTTCTTTTCTATTAACTCTCTGATTTCCAATGAAGATACCTGGTATAAAAAATATGGATTTGAAGACTCTTCAAAAACTGATATCTCAGCGACCATTCGACCGTCTTTTAGTAAATAATTCTAATCAAATACACAAGATTGAATCTAAATATGTGCTGGTATTCTACTATTTTCTAGCTTAAATATCATCATTTGTATCATGAAAATGGACAATCGTATTTTCTTGCTCCCAACGGTTTTCAAATCACTCGGTATTGGATGTGTCAATTTCATGGAAGTGAATTAACAGATGCCATATTTAATTTTTGCCGACGTTTTCGTCAACTTAATCTTAGCGAAACAGAATCATCACTTATATTACCATTCCATCTGTGCTATTATGGTAACAGATTTTTCATTCATCATTGTGTTTAAATTTAGTTTTCATATTTTTAGATGCATCAGTTGGAGATACTGATGTACCGAGGATATTACGATCTTGTTATTTCTACGCTCTTTATGTAGAATTATGTCATAACCGTGGTAAAACAGAAGGAAGAATAATGCTCAATAAAATATTACAAGTAGATTTTACAGGAAAGAAAAAATGTTTTTTGAATCTTGAAAGCTTATTTATAGGTGCTTGAATTACTCGACCCAATTGACGAACTTTTTCGAAAAGACGCTGCTTCACGTATACTGACAGGTACGATTTTATTCCAAACTTCAATATTAATTAAATTAATATAATCAATTAGTTAATTAACTAATTAATTCTTACTTTTAGTGTAAAACTCTGGTGAAATGTAAATAGAAGATTTTCGTTCAATTAATATATATATATATATATACATATATATATATATGATCTCAACATTGACAATGAAGAAAAAAACTTTGTTCAAATGTGTATTTTTTTCTTCTATTTTTCTGTTGTTTTTGTTGTTGTCCACTTTTTAAAGTATTGCGATTGTTGCTTTTTTCTTTTCTATGTAAATCTATGTAGAGAACGAAACTGCAGTACATATATTTCTTTTTACTATTTATTCCGGTTTATAAGAGACGAAAAAAAGATTGATTGAAGCTGTTAGATTTCTTTATAAATTTTATTATTACAACAATCTTTTACGACTTCATTTACATTGATTTCGAAATGAAATCCTATGATTTAGTTATATAGATGGAATTTTTTCTACTTTAAAAGTGCATTACTTCGCAGTTGAGAATAGGACATGAATAGTGAAACCATGATCATACTGTACTATGTCAATATGAGATATGCTGATGACCACTCAAAAGATTAACAATACAATTTAATCTTATGTTGATTAATACAAGTGTTAGTCGAGCTTATAAACAGCATAACACGTTGACAGAAATCCTTTTAACTATTCAAGGTGATTAAAAGACGTATGATGTATTTGCTATGAAAGAATCTCTTTGTGTTGTCTTGTTTTTATGATAGAGAAGCACAAAATTACTCTTTTATTATTGTCAACGGATATTACATCTCTTTTATTTTTCCATTCAATCTAGAATTCATTCATGGCTAGTCAGTGTGTTTTCCATGAAACGTTTTTATTCATGAAAAACAAACTAACAAATTTCCTCTTTGACGTATGTAAATAAATCGCTGGATGTCATCATGGCAATCAAGTATTTAGGCCATGATGGATTAGATCTTTCAGATGTTCACATCAAATATCCAAAAAACAAAAAGTTCATTTGCAACGGAATCAATAAGCATACTGAGTACATGACTTTTGTTTTCTATTTATTTATGAACAGTAAATATTTTCAATCATATTATCACCATCGTCATTTTCACGATACAACATACATATAAAATCATGTTTTTATCTATGTTTACTATATATATTCTAGTGTTATTTTTATGTGCTGTCATTTTGCCTTAGTGATGACGTAAACTTAATCATGACTTTTTTTCGTATTAATTAAGATAATAGAAAGTTTTGCATAAGTGTATTTATTTTAAAAAAAACAATTCTACTAGAACTTGAGCATTTACAAGAAAGTTAAGTAGTTGCATAATGCTAACCTAGTTTTAACTACTCACTATCAATTTTAATACAGTTTTGACAGATGTACTAAAAATAATTTTTTTTATAATTACGCAGAGTGTTCTTTTTTTTCCTCTACATCTGATTGTATCTATATTGGTCTATATTGAAATTCAAATTAGGTGTCAACATAGAGAAATCTTCGAAGCTGCAGCTCCATTATTGTTTTCAACTAATCGTGAATGTTCTAGGAAAGAAAAAGAGAAAAGAAATACTTTACTCATTGTGAATGTCATTCAATTGACAGTTGGATAATTGAGAATGATCTATGGTCGGAAACAAATTTTAATTACGGTTTTAGTTGAGAACATTGATATTTCAGACAATGTTTTACAAAAGTGCATAATTGATTAGCATTGAATAGAGTTTACTAAATATAAATTTTAATTTGAAATTGTGATATTTTTCAATGAGAACTCTAATGAATCTTGATTATGAGTATTTTCTTATCAACAATAAGTCATTTCTATTGTACTTGCGTAGTCAAATTGATAAAAAACCTTTTAGCTTCGTTATACATCAGTAAAAAGTTCTTCTAAAAGGAAAACTAAATGATTTATACGAGTCATACTGTTTGGAACGTCTTATTTTCGTTTGAATAAAACATTAAAGATAAATCGAAAGTTATAATATTCGACCGACAAACTTAAAATAGAATGCTAAGTCCACTTAATTCTATTAAGATTAAAAGCAAAAGAAGTAGATAGCTTCATCATTTACATAATTCTGTAAGACTTCATGGAAGAATATTTTAAATTGGTTATTGATTGTACGCTAACGCTTCATCTCTACATGTATTAATAGAAAAAGTAAATTATAGCTATTTATATTTAGATAGTAATCCAGAACAAATATTTGTTGAATAATATTGGATGTTTCATATCATATGAATAGAAAAATTTACGTGACAGGCAATATTGAATATGACCTTTGAATTAATAATTCTATTTGACAGAGCTGAATAGCAACGTCTCAGTGCAAAGAAACATTCTAGGTATTAAACACATGCAGGCTACAACTTGAAAATGATTGATGACGAAACATATTAAACTTTAATTTTGTTTTCATCGTCTAATTTGAATGTTTCGAGGAAATTGCTCTTTAATTTTATTCTTGAAGAAAATCAAAATAGAACAACTAATATCATTGATCTTTATCAAAATCCTATCATTAAAATTGATCTTTCAAAATAAGACAAGGTCTGGATTGTTGGAAAAGTTCTGTTTATTACATCTAGACGAAATACATCATTAATATGCAATTCTTTTATATTATATGCCTAATATGTTATTTCTAGCATTGAATTGATAAGGCTTTCTTCTTATAATTTGTTTTAGAATCTTGTACTTCATTTCAATTACAATCGCATGAGAATATTAAAGATCTCTATCGAATAATAATTTATTACATGCTGTACTTCTATATGGTTTTCATCATGCATGGAAATATTTGCTCGAAATAAATGTTTTTAAATAAAAGAAAAAGTTTACTATTACAATGTTTAAATGCTCTAAATTTATGAATAAATTTTCTTGAAATAAATTCATGAGGGTCATCATGAAAAACCTTCTACATGTAACAAGAATATAAGACAAAACTAGTGAAATGTATCGAGAAAAGAAAATGTCAAAGTCGTCTCGATGGTATATTACAAAAAAAAAGTGCAAAGCTTATAAGCTAATCGGGTTAGTTGAAATGCATCAAATTAAGTAACACATCTTTTCTGGGTCACTAGTTTGACATGAAAAAAAATTCTAGTACGCGTTTTATCTAACGAGTGCTTGAGAGCAATTTTCTTCTTCTTGTTGAATAAAAAAAAAACTTTGTTACATAATTGAAAAACATTACCATTTTGCGTACATGTGAACTTTTTTTGACAAATAGAATTCTATTAATAATAAATCTTTTAATGATAGAAAACAAAAGTCAATTATTTCTTTCTCATGCGCCATGCTTTGACATATTTGAAAGACTCGGGATATGAAAAATAATTAATATGGTTAACATGTGACTTAACTTAGATATTTTTCAACCTAACCGTTCACTATATCAACATCAATTTGTAAAACATCTTTATTAAATATAAGAAATATCAAGTCGGTTATATGTTCATAAGAATTTACTCAATTTAAATTCATATTTTCAATTCGATTACTATCATATCAATTTTCTATAAGATGTTATCGTACGAGGGAGGTGACAAGATATAGTACGATACGAATATGCTTGAATAATCTTCTGCTATTTTAGTGTGATTATTTTTGCCTTGAAACTTACTCAGCTCTCTATACTAACTGAATGTTTTTCTTATATTCAGAGAATAATCTAATACTAAAAAAAATGAAAGAAAACAGCAACTTCTTTCCTTCGGGGTATCTCAGAAAGATTATTCGTTGAATGAATTCGTATATATTCAATACGAAAAATAACTTTTGTATTTATTTATAATGAAAAATGATCTCATATTTAGTTGTATTGAAGTAGTAGTCGATTGTATCATTTTAAATCTCTTATTGAAATGCAATGTATCTATTTTGATTATTTGTTTATGCGTAATCGAATCATCTATAGATTCCATTGGATAAATGATAATATGTTGTTGTTTGAGCTACATGTTCATCCAACACTTAGATATAATGAACTGGAAACACAGTTCTTCTTTCTATAGCATACTTACATTCCGAATGAAAATACTTCTAGCATGTTAAACAAGCTTTTAAGAACCTTCTTGAACATGATTATTACAATAAAATTCAAAGAATCTTATTCTATGAGTATTCTATCGAAGTAAGCATTTATATATTTCGTCAAAATCCTATTCTCGTCTTATCAACATCGATGTATACATTTGAAAAACAGAAATAATAACGTATTGAAACAGATTTTTAGCAAGTCGAATTTGCTTTTCAACCATCAGATAATATTACCGATTCGGTAAGAATCAGTAGTTCTTACAACGATTTCTTTTACAAGACAAAGAAAAGAGGTATTTTTTTTGTCGAGTTTATTTAGAATGATTTGCTTGAATTAAAATGTTCAGAAAAGAAAATGTTTACAATAGGAGATGTTTATGGTTAATATGACAAATCAGAATGAAAG
This sequence comes from Rotaria macrura, assembly GCA_900239685.1. Taxonomy (NCBI): domain Eukaryota; kingdom Metazoa; phylum Rotifera; class Eurotatoria; order Philodinida; family Philodinidae; genus Rotaria; species Rotaria macrura. Next base: position 237,203 of record OENT01000042.1, read on the forward strand.
TCTAACATATTTACAGTCCTCGTATAGCCTACAGCACAGTTATTATGACATTTTATTTTTTACTATGAAGCATACAGCGCTTAAAGTAGTTTCAAAATGACACCGACATATAAATGTATTTGTTGATAGGGAAGTATTTTGAAATTCACTTCCGTTCGTTATATATGATCCTTTTTCATAAGTATTCCATTAAAAATTAATAATGAAAATATCCGTTCAAAAAACTAATTGTGTTTGTCGTTCTTCTTAATGTAAAAAAAATTAACAATAAAAAAATTTCATCGAACAAAAGTTAAGTCGTTTGTAAACGTTAAAAAATATATATTTATCTTTGGAAAAAAAAATCAAGAAAGGAATTACTTCAATCAAAATATATATTCAAGTCAAAAATGTCATGTTCACGAACAGATCACTTGAATTAACGGCAAGAATAGTTCTATGTTTCAACAAATGAGTTTTGCCAATGTCATAGAAAATATGCGATGTTACATCGAGAAAACGAAGTATATCACAATGACAGTTGCTTTCAAATGTCAATTAAAATTACGATCTATTTCTCGTGTTGTCTCCTTATTAAAGTGCAATACTCATTCTTCGTTTTTTGAGTGCACGACGATATTTGAAAAAAATAACGATTTCAATCGAAACAGTATAGATATTCTAGAAGTGTTTCATGGCCTTTTTTACTGAACTATTTTCATAGATTGATTGATTAAAGTAGAGCATCACACTCAGAGACATGTTGACTATAAATTTTCACCTAGAGAAATTCATGCTAGAATAATCTTTGAAAATATCTTTCCGAGAAACAATTCTTCCAGGTAAAAGTGTCCTTGAACTGTATGATCCGTGTTGTATGAAAGTGTCTTTCATATAGGTATTTTTAGTTCGACTAATGATGGCGCTAGTTGTAAAAATGTGTTTTCATCTTAATTTTCCCTATTGTGTAAAAGAATTAGTCAGAAATTTTCAAAAGCCAGATTTTTCTAATTTATTCAACTGTTTCAATATGCAAAAACATAATATCATGTTAGCACTGCTATGTGAATTTAGTGTATCGAATTGTATATGATGATTACATAACAGTTGCATCTATTTTTCTGATATAAATATTGTTGAATACAGAAAGAAACTATAGAGTGTACCAAACATCAAAGATTTTCACTGTTCTACTTCCTCAATTGTTTTTTCTCCTGGTTACATAATGAGACTTAACGAACGATTTAAAAGTCGTGTCAACATGAGGCATCCAAATGTATATCAATGAAGTTGACACTGTTCAAGATCCGATTGTTCAAATAAGTATAGTTCGATATAAAATCATACAAGTTCAATATTGATGAACAAATAATTACATAATCAGTTCAACAATCACCAAATTACAGCGAATAACTTTTTCAGCAAGACATTCTCTTATTTTCTTCTGAATAAATAATAGATTCATATTCATACCGTTCATACATATTTAATACTACATGATATATAAATATGATCATCAAGACTTAATCATATTTGATTGAAATGATATTTTAGGAACATGGTAATTTACAAAATCTCTTCAAGAATCCTTTAGATTGTTAATCATAGTCTCTCCTCACGAACTATTTTACTGTGATGAGTAATTTGAAAAGTTTCTAGACAATAGTTTTCCTTCGCCTTTCTTTTTTGACTATATGAAACTATATCAGAAGAATCAAAACCTATGGATTCGATCCAGAATTTCGTATTCTTTTCTAAGATGTTTGTGAGCAAGTGAATAGTTGAATGTCCTGAAAAATTGATTTTCAAGACGAAAAAACAAATATTCAGTACTCGCGTAAGTTCCTTTGTAAATTAAATAAAAGTGAATCATGTTAACAATTTCATAGAATAGACAATTCTTTTCAAAAATTTCATGTTCAACTAACAAGTAGCATTTTCTCAGACACCACTTTCTACATGAAAACACAGTTTGATTGAAAAGTTCATTTGTCAAAAAGCGATTGCCATGAGAAATCAAAGTACTGGCATAGTACATTTCGTAGAGTAGAATTCCGTCTATCGTGGGATATATATTAACAATGTTTATAATCTTAAATTTCTGAATCTCTATTCGGAAAGAACATCAAATTCTGGTTTTTAACCGCTAGATTTTGATTCTTCTGATATAGATGAAAAACACGATCGAAATTAATCATATGAAATAACTTTCGTATTACAACCTATTCAAAATTAATTAATTTTAAACAAGGAATACTTGTTACTGAGATGATTATGTAACATTTTTTTAAAATTCATTCTTCTCGTTTCTTAATTCAACTATTCAAATATGTTCATAACGAAGCCTGAGAAGACAAATGTCTTGTATCGTAAAATAAATTGAATCTTTCATTTCTTCAAGTCAACATCTGTATTTTTTATTCTATTCGAGCAGACATGACATGTAATGTTTGTGATGTCTTTTCTTGAGACCATTGACTGTAAAGTGTTGTGATTGAATTTAAGAATTTATGTCGAATCGATCACAAAAAACAAATCCTATTTCAATTATTATAGTACAAATCAATATAAATCATTTCAATATTCTAATTCTATTATGAATAATAGAAATCAATCAAAAATGTTTTTATTAAACATTTCTTGTAAATTTCAAAAAAAAACCAAACAACAATTAAATCCTTAATAAATTTTTATATATTCAAAACAAAAGAAAACATTTTCTGTTTTATATTAATAAATAATAATAGCTGTTTTATTTCGTTGACATATTATAATTGAAGTAGAACAGAACATACTCTTGTCAAAAAGAAAAATAACATGTACTTCAATAGCAACTTTGTTGTATCTACCTTCTTGATAGAATGTTTTTTTTACATCAGAGATGAAAACAACTAGTAAAATAAAACAATTAAAATGATAATAGAGATCAGTGCTGCTTAAGGCCCCCGCCCTCATAAGTCGATTTTCGTCAAAGAAATTCCAAATCGGCTGAAATTTTCAGGATATGTTAGGACTGAAGCGGGTAGCCTACGATAAAAATTTCACCCCGAAATATGCAAGTTTAAGGAAGTTATAAGGTGAACACTGGTTTAAAATGATCCATTTTCCATCCTACTAATTTTGCCTTCAACTATGTTTTTTCGAAACATTTTTTTTACCATTCGATAGAGCATGCAAAGACGCAGAGCATCTCGTGCTCCGATTTTTGAAAAAACTTTTTTTATGCCCAAAAAAGTTTCCACAACTCAAACTCCGTGAAAAAAAGCCAAAAATCTGCAAGTGAATTTTGTAGGCGATCTTTTTTGGACATGAAAAAAAGCTTTTTCAAAAATCGGAGCACGAGATGCCCTGCGTCTTTGCATGCTCTATCGAATGGTAAAAATTAATTTCCGAAAAAACATAGTTGAAGGCAAAATAACTAGGATGGAAAATTGAAAAACATGATTGTGAGAGAAACATAAAAACATTTTTTCGAAAATTTTTTGCTGTTTTTTTAAATTTTCTCAATTTTCACGCGGTTTTTGAGGATTTAACTTATCTCGTCATGCGTAACTTTTAATTATGCACACGCCCAGTGCTTAATTAATTATTAATTAATTAATTAATTAATCAGTAGTTAGAAATCAAAGACCTAATTTTAAAAAAAAACCATTTTTGACATAGAGGACCTCTCAGAGATCACTAAAAATTTCAGTCAAAAAATGGTGTTTGGAAAAAAAACTATAGTGATTCTGAAAGAGCAGAACATGGGCTATCACCTCATGGTGTTATCTTAATTTTCATTTTCTNGGGGGGGGGGGGCCTTAATAGTTATCTCTTCTAGTACGACAACCCATTGACAAGAGAATAAATCGATTTGAATTTAAGCAACAAAAAAAAACATAACTTACACATGATAGATCTATTCTACATTTTCAAGAATGGTTCTCCTCGATGACATCCAATGTGACTAATTTTGTACACTGTAGTATTAAAATACAATGATGTCATGTCGAGTGTACTATTAATAGAATGAATATCAATTTTTCATCGGCATTTTCAGCATTAGGTGGAAAAAAATGTGAGACTTTTATAATTATAGTTTCAAAACGATCATCATTTTTCTCGTTTAGTTTTCAGTTACACTGGAAAGCTCATTTTGATATAATTATCATAGTGGAATGTCGGAGAAGTTAAACACTATAATAGAATCTATTAATCATCGTAATAGAGAAAACATTAGTGGATTACATAACAGTAGAAAAAGTACGGTATTATTTCATCAATCCATAGGTTTCGATCTATTCCACAACCGTTGTACTAATCTTAATTTTGAGCTTCGAAATCATTCATAAGTTAGTACAACAATATGTATTAACATTCTAAAAAAACACAAATTATACGTAAATATATGTTTTCTTCAACTTTCAAAACATCTCTATTGTCTAGATAGAGAATTTTGTGTAGATTTTATTAATATGTTCTTTACGAAATTGGCATTTATCCTTCTCTTATACTATTAATGATACTGGATACTAGAAAAACATGATTTCCTCAACTACAATTTTTGCCTGATTAAGAAGAATTATTTAGTTCAGAAATTTCTTCTAGTTACGAAGCGATGCAGATGCAGAATATGTCGATGTATCTGGTGGTGTTTGGATCAATTTCTAAGTTTAATTCTTCTGCTCTTTTCGTTTACCAATTTTCTCAAAACTTGGTTTTACAAAGGCCTAATGTTTTTAATATCAAGAGCTGAATTCCTATTTTTGAAGTTAATCATGAAAATGAACAATACAGCGGTGTTTAGGATGGAGAAATTTCATCCACAAATTTGGTATTGAGTATCAAAAATAGATACGCCATTGTTCTTTACAATACTACAGATGACTAGTGTATGACATAACCATTGAACAAAGAAAACTTACACTTTATTTCAGTAAAATGCTGAGTAAATTATGTTTTTGTGGTATCAAGTACCTTTGATATTACAAGAGAAGGACAAATGTTAGCTTTCTAAAGAACATATCAATAAAATCTAAACGAAATTTTCTCATCCAATCTAGCTTCAGAAAACAGCCTATCAAATTCTTCAGTGCCATCCATTATGTTCAAAACGAATTGAAATGTTCAAGAAGGTTTTAATATGTCTTCTTCATTGAAGGCTCTTTGTAAATAAATTTGATGCATCGATAACAAAAAGAACGTAATCGTTTTTTGTAACCATGAAGATCCAATCTACCATCTTAATAATCTTATTTTTTTCAAAAAAAAAAAAGGTGTTGCCCTTTGTCACTGATTAAAATGGAACCTTCATGTATCGTTACATAACATATTATGTATATGCAAACCTGAACTTGACTCTCATTTTTTTTCGTTCACCACAAACGAGAATGATAATTTTAAAACATAATGGCGTCGTTGAAAAATTAATTTTAGAAAAGCTATCGTTACTAATGATCAACTTTTCAATTTAATTCATTTAAATATTTTACCTGTAACTACCATACATAAGAATAACGTGAATGAGATATGATATTCATCGATGAACTCACTCAATAAGACAATTTCTTTCTAAAACAGACATCTATCTACAATCACCCTATTCTTATAACTATTTTCATCTATGTACCATTATTATCTCTTTCGTTCGATTCTATTTTGTAGATATTAGTTTTTTTTTCAATTAAGAATGAATCAATTTCAACCCCAACGAATTTTGAATCATGACGTTTATATGATAAGAATGAAAAAAAACGTGGAATTCACAACTTGTATTACAAGACTGAGATAGATGAAAATCTATTTTCAAAACAATTGGCATCAATCTGTTCACAATTTCCTTTGTTCTTTGTATAGAAGCAATAAAAAGAAATCGTTAACATTGTTGATTTATATTTCTACAGGCAAAATTATTGAGAATGGTAAATGAACAGAATATGAAGTTGACTATGTACATCTGTTATCTTCATAATTGTCGATGATAAAAAAAAGTTTAATTTAACGGACGTGCAGATGAGTCACGACCTCTATGTCGATGCCTCGATAAACAATCGAATAATGTGTAATTTATTTTAGGACTTAAGACGTTTATTATGTCAAAACAAATTCTTTCTCGAAGTTTCCCCTTGCAGATTAACTTGAATGATCGAATTATGATACACAAGTAGATGTGGTAATCAAATCAAAAACAGAGAACAATGCATAAAAAATTATGTGTAGTTGACTTTGTACTATTCATAAACTATTAATCAATTTAAAAATAAAAAGAATGAAAAGATACATCAGTATTTATTCTTGGCGGAAAACCACAAAAGTAGTGCTAACAAATGAAGTTGCTAAATTTCGACATCATGAAGTTTGTTTTCTTTTCTAACAAGATAAAATCTCCTTATTGCATTAGCTTGGGACGTTTCTATTCTCATCGTTTTATTGTGTATCAAGTCATTTTCGTTTAAACAGCTATCAACCATAGAATAATAGAACAATACATTCATAGTTCATTTTTCTTGTCTCTTGATATTTATCTATAATTGTGATAATCACTAACACATCGTTGTATTTCTCAATTTCGAATATTTGTTTATTGAAAATACAATATTTTCTGAAGAATAAAATATTCATATAGTGTTAGTTTGGCATGAGACTTCAACATGTTCTATACAAATGATTATCGTTGACATAGTTGAGTGTAACATTTGAAGGCATTATACTGTACAAAAATAGTAGTTATTCATTCTAAATAAATATAATTCAAAATATATATACAATATTCAACAATTCTCATAGTATATTTCAACATTATAAAATGTTATTTCTTTTTAATGTACATTCACTTTCATTAGTTAATTATAGAATTAATAGAATTGATTTTATGATTGAGAAATACATGTTGGATTATATTAATATTATGAATGAACATGATTAATGTGTCGATGTAATATATGTAGAACAGACAATGGATTGTCCTTGGTATGAAGGTTAGACAATACCTTAGCTGTTTGTGTAATGAGAATAACTTTTTATGATTGAAATATAGTGAAGTGTATTTTATTATATCAACGACATGACAGTTGTACTGCATCGTGTAAATCCTTGTTACTATCTTGTAGATGATATTTTCAATTGATGTGTTTTGTCAATAGTCCAATATAGAATACCTGAATGATAGTTGTTAATTGAGCGTGTTAGCTTCATTTCATCTAGAGCATTGAATACATAAACGATATTTACTTTTCGAATTCATCAAATTAATGATTCAGAATATTTTTATCGATTCATGCATCAATAAATTAGTAATATTAGATTAGGTAAATAATACTTAATCAAAAGAAGAAGAGAACGTATTCTGTTGAAAATGATTTCTAATGACGATAGAAGTTTATCAATGAACAGTATTAGGTATACATTCAATAACATACAATGATTTTCGTTTTCTTTTCGATTAAATATATATATATATATATATACGCATTATGCAAATTAATGGTCTATAATACAGCTAAACTATTTTCAATTAGTTTCCTTCGAAGATTATTGTTTAAGATAATTAAAAGCAATTAAGTTGACTAGTTGTATTCTGATTTTTTTCGACGAAATGCGAATTCACCTGTAATATTGATTGTAATAAACGGGTGTAGTTATATGAAGAACATTTATTTTTCAATTTTCTAATGAAAAGACGTGTGTATCATGACGTAGACATACAGGGTCATCGTTAATAAATATAGTGTCATATATCCATCTATTGATTTATGTGTCGCCGTTTGTTCAAGTCATATTTTATATAAGACAAACCATTTATGACTAAGAACTCTACTTGTACATGAATTAAGATCAATAAAATTTTAGCTTTTTGAAATTACAATTACTTTCTATTGACAACGGATAAAACAAAAAAGCAACTAGACTATTGATTATAACGATCGTTGATATATTTTGAATATCTCTACATTATTCTAATGATCGACAAATAAGAAATAGTATCAAGGATAGATGAATTCGATTAAGATTTACTATGGAAATATTATTGATAATTTTCAAGTACACTTAAAATGCGAAAAAATAATTTTCTTTTTGTTTTTCAAATAATTTTGTATCTAGAATTTCAGCGAGATCTAAACAAGAGGCATTGAAAATATTTGATTGAAATCAAAAAATTAATAACTTCCTACAATGGTAAGAAAAGTAGCACTATCAATATTGACATAATCCCTAAGCTCGAAGAAAAACGAATTTAATCTGCATCATGTTTCATTTTTCAAACGAGTATATGTCTAGTTTTTATTTCATGGAAAATAACATTAGATTTATCAGTTTGAACTCTAATTACAATATGATTCAAGTTTTCATCTATGAACATAGTTCATATTCATTCAACTCAATCGATTTCAATGAGTGTACTTAACAAGAACTCGGTTATAATATAGAAATTTAATCAACGACTATTTATTCTATACATAGACTAAAGGAATTTTCTTATCAAGTTATCTATGTATCATCAGAAGAAAAGGTAACATGTACACATATGGTTTTTGTTTTTCTGTTCTTTTATTGCTATAAATAGATAAATATATATCACGGTGATGAACAACAAGTGAGAAATGATCTTCGATATTTCTTTTTTTTCTTTTTCAATTTTGTTTTCATTTTTGAGTTGATTTCTCGTACGATTTCGGCAAATGTATCATTCACATTAATCGATAATTTAGCTGATGTTTCAATATATGGACATGTCCACATCTGTGCTAATGCAAGTGCATCATCGGGTGAAACTTGACGTTGTAGTGATGCATCACATTTATTTCCAATCAGACAAAGTGGAACATTATCTGTACCTTTTACACGTAAGATCTGTTCACGTATTGTTCGAATATCAAGAAACGATTGCCATGACGTTAAACTAAATACAACAAGAAAGCCACGACCATTTTTTATATAAAGATCACGCATAGATGCAAATTGTTCAGTGCCTATAAATGAATACTTTCGTTTTTCACAAAACGATTCATTTGCTCAATTTTAGAAATCAAACTAACCAGCAGTATCAAGTATTTCTAAATAGGCAGGTTCATTATCGACTTGAATTTCTTTACGATAGAAATCCTAAAAATAACAATCTATGATTAGCTTAATTTAAAATAATTATTCTATTCAAAGGAAATTATTTATTTATCTAACAAAAGAATTTACTTAATTTCCATGGAGAATAATCGAGTTTAGTCGTGAAAAAATATATTCTTCAAACATTGAATTCTCACGTTTTTTTTTCTTCTTCGTTTACGAATGCGAGCAACAAAATTTAAAAGAAATAAATCAAGTTTTTAGAATAATATTTGCTTGCCTCAATAGTCGGATCATATTTTTCGACAAATTTTGAATGACAAAATTGCACAGTCAATGCCGATTTGCCAACACCGCCTGGACCGAGTACTACTACTTTATATTCTTTCATGTCGACAGCTTAACCGATATGGCTGCTGCTGATAAGATGAGGACGAGCAGCTCATTAAGCAATGCCGCACACAATTGCCTATGCAGTTAAGAAGAAATCGTTGTGCAGTCGAAATAAATGTGGTTGTAGTATATAATAGCAGGAGGAGAGAAATCTAGAAGAAGAATAAAACGTCGACAAGTGGCAACATGTCACACATAAACTATACGAAAATGCAAAGCAAAAAAAAAAGGTCATTTATTTCCTTTGTGCACAATCTTTTCTCTCTCTCTCTCTCTCCCTCTCTTTTTCTGTGGTACAAGATTACAAATTTTTTTTGTTCCAACTGATTCATCGTATGAAATATTTGAAAGTTTTATCGGTAAAATGAAGAAAAGAAGATTGCGTAATCTTACCGTTCCTATCATGAATCGAAAACTGAATTCATTTCGGTGATGAATTCATTACAAAAAAAAATTGACATTTGGCATACATACATGCATAAATATATATATATATATATATATATTTATATGTATATGTATAAGGAGAAGAAACAATGTGACATACAAGTATATTGTACAATTCAGACACATCGATGTGTGTGTGTGTATGTATATATACATATATTGTTATACGTACTATTGTAATACAAATGGAAAGAGAAAATAAGTTCTTTTTTTTTTGTTGTTATTGCATTGCAGCTATTGGCGTTGATTTGATCGATGGCATCGATATGAACCAACGTGAACGTGTGCATTGTGCAGTTTGAATGTTGACTAATCTTTCAGGCAATAGTTGAAGCAGGTTCTACGACTGCTTGTATTGTTGTTGAGACATCATTCATCAAATTGAATACGGTTCGTAGTACAAGTGACAGTCGACAGAAGTACTTCGCACACATATATCGGACATTCGGTCTCAATCGTCATCAATTGCCAACAGTTTTTCTTGGTCGTTTTTTATATAGATATCACAGCTGTTCTGTGGTAGTACCCGAAGTATTGATATTTGAAAGTACTCTTTTTCTCTCTCGTATGATTAATCGTTTTATCCTACTTACAACAACAATATAACTCGCCCAACACATCCGCATAACGATGTATACGTGTAAGCGAGTGTATGAATGTGTGTGCTCCATAGTTAGCAATAATATAATACACAATACACAGTAATACTTTCTTTCATGCGTTCATTATTTCTTTATTGTTTATGTAAATATACGTGTATGAAGGATTGGCTGTCTTCGAAAAAAAAGCCTTGAGGCTAGTTGATCAATCATATCCTCTTATTGATTATCTATGTTTTAGTGGACCGACATGCCTTCGTATATTCTTTCGTTCTTCAACGAAATGAATCAATCATTATTTGATGATCATATGATGAGAAAAAACGAATAAAGATCGACATAATTCCATGTTTTCTCTATTTTCTTTCTCTTTAGACAAATTAAATTCACATCAGTTCTGTTTTCTTTTGACACTCGATTTAAACAATTCTTATAAATTTCCAAAGAATCCTGGTAAAATTTTTTTTCTCTCTTCATATCCAGACATTCATTTTACAAAACACTATGGGATGATAATTTGAAATCATGTTTCCGGAAGTTTAATGATGACACTTCCGAACAATCATAAAGAATAAATTTATTTACTCTTTTCTATTCATTTCAGAATTTTTCTACCTAAACATACATTTTCATCAGTTAATGTGAAAACAATCTAAGTAGAATGAACAAAAATTAGACCAACTTTGGTTATTTCCTATTATTCGCACTCGCTAATATGCGTCAACATCAATAGAAAGAGAAATGTGTATGTATTTATCTTATTATCCGTAATAATCCAAATCTATTAGTAGTCAAGAAGAAAAATAAAATCTTCAAAAGTACCATGACAAGTTTCTACGCATTGGAAGCTTTTTTCCCGCCCTCAAAGTCCTATGCGTGCATAAATGTGAAACATGGAAGTAAATTTAAGAGAAAAAAATTTATTTTTTCGCGACCCTCAAAAAATATAATGAACTTTTCTAATTTGAATTTATTCTCAACAGCATGCAAATGTAGCTCAGCACGATCATCGCTATCTTAGACTCCCCATAGAGCCGCTTCAGTTAACAGTAGTCAATGGAAACAGTAGTAACTTCGTCATCATCATTAGTATCAGACGAAGATCTCTTTTTTTTTTTGGTAGCTAAGAAAATTGTCTTGTAGGCGTCGTCATTTTTATTTCTATTTCTTTCGTTGTAGCATTATTTTTTCCTTTTCTTCGCTTGTTCTGTGAAATGAGACGACTGACAACCATGAGAAACAACAAAATGAGAAATCTTCTGAATGAGGGTATTCTCCACATTTTCCATGTAGCATGCGAGTCGAGCGAGCATTGATGAGTCTGTTGAATGTGGAAAGCGAGAAAACGAGAAAGCGAATAGTACGCACAAAATCTCGTCTAACGATAAGAATGCGACAAGGACGAATGATGAGAGAAGCAAACATTTCCATATCCTTGTTCTTCTGCTGTTAGAATGATGGATGTATAAGAAAGAAAAAAAATAGAGCGATTAGGGTTACTAACGATGTGAACTTCGGTCAGAAATATTGGTTTGATCTAATAAAGTATTGCGTCTAGTTTTCTCTGGCAATCATTATGAATGCACCCTTCTATTCCCCCTTTCTTCTCATATTTTATGTGATCGTCAACAAATCCTTGATGATATCCACTTGGAATGACAGAAAAGAGAAAAGAACGATCGAAATGCGTTTCTCGTCGTAACAGATAACTAGAACATTGACAAGTACGATTGCTTTTTTTTTTCTTCTCCTTTTTTTTTTTTCTAGATGATAATTATTGTGACACATTGCTGAGTTTGTAGATCTTCGACGTAAGATGAAATGAGCCTAGGTAAGTTAATTATTAATATATATATTTTTTTTTCATAATTAAAACTATGCAGAAAAATTAGCTTAGATAGAAAAAAGCGGATAGTAATTGTCCTTAGTGGGCACGCAACGTTCAATGTTCAATAGTAAAAAGTCACCTACGTACGTGAAGTGATGCAGAAAAATGCTTATTCTTATTGTTGTTTATTTGTGGGATTTACTCATTATTATCACAACAGCTGTTGCTGGTCAACAACATTTACAAACTCAAACATTTGACATCACTATCGGTATATGACACATGAATATTTAGAGAAGAAGAAAAACAACACTTCCAAAATATAACACTTAGAAAAATATCTCAATGTCTTTTATCTTTCAGGTGGTGTGTTTACAGATAGAGACGAAGGAACTGAAACTCAAAGTATGGAAAATATATTTAAATACGCCATTTTTCATTATAATCGTTTGGCTAAAGAAGCACATAATCTTGCATTTAAAATACGTATTAAAGAAGAAACATTGAGTTTAATTGCTGCTGAATCAGCTGTACAAACTGTTCATGATAGTACGTGTGACATATTGTCATAAACATATTTATAAGTTTATGAGAACGTTTTCTCACTTCATTTTCTAGCTTGTTCACTTGTACATCATCGTCATGTACAAGGCATATTTGGTCCACCTTATCCTGAATTAGCTACACTTGTTCACTCAATATGTTATCATGTTGATGTTCCATTTATTAATGTATGTTCATCATGTTATGATGTTGAAAATCCGGATGAAGACTCTAATGATTATGTTGAACAAATCCCAAGACGTGATCGCATGTCTATTAACTTATATCCGTCCAATCAAGATCTTAATATAGCTTTTCATAATTTAACTCATAAACTACAATGGACTAGATTTCTTATCGTATATGATATTGATTCAGGTAAAGATATTCTCATAATTAAGATATAAGACTTATCTTTATCGAAATATAATATATATAATAAGGATTGACACGTCTACAAAAATTGCTCAATGATCCTGGTGTCAATCAAACCGATATCCTTGTACGTCAATTTACGCACTATAAAGATCGTAGCGTTCTTATTGATGCTATTGGACGAGATATCAATAATATAATATTAGATTTAAATGATGTCAATACACGTACTGTACTTAAAATGGCTCTACAGATGGGAATGATTAATTCAAATTATCACTATATATTAACATCATTAGTATACAAATATGAAATACATGTTAAAATCATTCACTCTACGTTGTTGTTTTCTTATTTTAGAATATTGATACATTTGATCTTGAAGATTATAAATATAATTATGTTAATTTAACTGCTTTTCGTTTATTTAATCGTCGTGATTCTCGTGTATTAATGGCAATGGAATCATTCTTTGCATTCAAAACTATGTCAAATAATGAAGTAAATCGTCGATTATTCACAGTGAGTTATTCGAACAAGTGCTCCATTGTTTTCTTCTTCTTCTTCTTCGTGTTTAAATTTTACATGATCGAACCATTCTCTGGCATAGTTTAGACTTCCGTGGCATTATGGGCTGATGCATTACTTGCATTTGCGTATGCATACGATAAATTAATTGCATCACAAATACGTCTTGGCGTTGATTTAATTCGACCCAATGTTTCATGTTCTGATGGTCGAGGATGGCCGTTAGGTATTGAACTTCATGCAAAATTCAATCAAGTATTTTTAGATGCAAAAGAAACATATCGTTTATATTCATTAATAATATTTCTAAATAGATTTCTTTCGATGGAATAACGGGTAGAGTAAAGTTTACACCAAATGGAGAACGAACAGGATTCGAACTTGATATTGTTCATCTATCCGAAAGTGGCGTATTAAAAGTAATTGAATTTTTATTTTCTCATAGTTTACCTCATATTTATATATATATACATTTGAGATAAGACACAAATAGATAAATACAGATGTTCTAATCGATCAATTATCATTTCTCATTTCTTGTTGTTGTTTCTTGTTCTAACAAATATAAAAAAATCAGTCAGTAATAAGATCAGATGTATTAATAAGATAAACATTTAGTAGAAGCTATTTCCAAATAAATTAATGCGATCGTTTATGGACATTTAATACTTCATCAATATTGATGTTTTCTAATACGGGTTAACTTATTAAGATAATATTTTCTTGAACAGTAGCGCTTGTAATTCATGAATAACTTACATAGTTCTACAACTATGAACAGTACGTCGACTCGATTAAAAGTTCTTACATTTCATTGTTGCAACACTCGGTATGAATAGTTCTGTGTTAAAATCTGATCATCATACTATGTCACTGTTGACCCGAGAACAACATACTATTGTTGACTTAATTATCAAGATCATACCATGGTTGATGACATGGAACTTTGAGAATAATAGCATATATGGGTACATGTTAGTGAAATTAGATATTAGATTATGTCGAATCGTTCAGTATATATAATTCATAGAAAGAAAAATAACTCAATGATAATGTGATGAAAGTATTCATTTTATTTTTGTTTTGGAGATTTTATGCAAATAAGAAGAATAATATTTAGCAACGTTTTTAAGGACAAATTCATTTCTCATCGTCGAATCAGAAGAATTTCTCACTCTGCAAAGATCTTCGTTAAAGTTCGCACAATTTTCTCATTAATAGATTGCTTGATATAAGATTTGTATTGATCGAGTAAACATATGCTATGCATTTTCATCCACTCTTTCTCTTAGATACGTCATGTTAAACGTATACAGATCCACATTCTACAGTGATGTTTTTCTACTGTTCTGATGTTCGTATGAAAGCGTTTATGTGAAGTTTTTTTTTCTACAAGTTATCATCGGAAATGAGTAAAAAGGAATTCTCTCATCATGAGGAAGTGTGCCGAAACCGTCAAAGTGAGCAATGCTTTGATAAGTGAGGCAACTTATTTGAAGATTTTTGCTAAAAACTGGCTGAATTCTATGGGGAAAAGTTGAAAGATTGTTTGATTGCTGATGAACAAGAAATCGAATAAAGCAATGGTAATTTGTTGAGACAAAAAAAAAAGAAACGGAAATTTCTCTAGAGAGAAACATCACTCCTGTCCAGAGTTAATCGTGTGTAAAAATATTTGGATTCGTACAGGATCACGTACGATTTTTTCGAATTTGTACTTTAAATCAAACCCAATCTACAGAGAACGCTCGTGCTCGAAACATGGGTGATCACAAAAAAGTTTGATTCTCTGCTATCGAAAAATTCTTGCACTATCCTCGATAACATTGACTTGAAGAAAAAAGAGAAACTAATTGCATAACTTCTATATCGTCAATGATTTTCAGACAAGTGAGAAATTATTTTTTGATACGATTGAGTTACAAAAATTCTTGGTGCTGATCGAAGCCAACGAGAAGTTTGTTTCTTCATTCACTAATAAATAGCGTGCATCGATTTGATTCTCCTCTGAGACAGACGTGTTTTACTCTAGATTATATTTTGTCATCGGTATAAAAACAAAATCATGCTTTCGTGTGAAATCATGGAGAAGTGCTGTTCGCATGTGAATTCAAATTCCGATAGAAAATTGCGTGTAACTATAGTATGAAATAAGCGACACAATAGAGTAGAAAGTATTCATATTATGACTTTGAGGAGAGCCGAACAAAAAGAAACATTTTTTTAGAGTACTCTTCGTGCCATTGCTGTTATCAAACGGATGTATTCGCATTTAATTTACGAATAAGAATAGATACTGTTGCACACGATAAAAACAAACCTAAATTGATTTATTTTCGAAGGTTGGTTCATGGTCACGTGAGCTGGGTGCAAATTTTACAATAACACCCTCGGCACGTGGTGGTTTATTCAATTCGACATTGATTGTAACAACTATTGTTGTATGTAAATAAGCATTGTTGTTTTAAGAAATGCATATTTAAATGTTTGTATGCATCATTTTCTATACTATACAGGAAGCTCCTTATGTCATGTTTAAAAATAGTCAAAATATAAGCGATATGTCACAAGCAAACTATACAAATAATGATTTTGAAGGATTTTGCGTTGATCTACTTGAAGAAATGTCTCGAATACTTAAATTTCGTTATAAAATAAAACCAATTACAACCACACGTTACGACGATATGGTTGATGATGTGAAAAACAAAGTATGACAGTCGTATTACTCTTCATTTGTCTACATATTTTCTAAAATTATCTTTTAGAAAGCCGATCTAGCTGTCGCGCCATTGACAAGTATGTATGAAGAATATATGAGAAAAGTTTTGATTCGAATGCGTTGTGATTGTGTATGTATGTCTTCTTTCGTTTAGTTAATTATGCTCGAGAGAAACAAATTGATTTTACCAAACCATTTCTCAGTTTGGGTATAGCCGTTCTATTTAAATTACCAAAACCAGAAAAACCAGGCTTATTCAGTTTCTTAAGTCCACTTTCACTTGAAATTTGGGTATGATTTATTCATATGTATTGTATTAAGTCTAACTCAATATTGTTTCATGCACATTTAGATCTATACATTTGCTGCTGTATTTACAGTTAGTTTTATTTTATTATTAATAGCTCGATGTTCACCTGATGAATGGCGTAATCCGTATCCATGTGATACAGAATATGACATTTTAGAAAATCGTTTTACTGTTAGTAATACACTGTGGTTTTCTATTGGTACATTAATGCAACAAGGTATAAATTTCTTTTTTTCTTTCAACACAATACAAGATTCGAATGAGTTGCTTACTTTCTGTTCTAGACACTAGATAATATTTAAAGAAAAACACAGTTTGTGAAGTATTTGAGATTTTGAAATAACATGTTTACGTTTTGAAACATAGACGATGATTTACAAAGTATAGGTTCATTCCGTTGCACTTATTTGAATATCAATGGAAATATCTGTCATTCTAAAAGTTCATATAGAATGTCTGTTTTGTTGCTTGAATAGTTTATTATTCAGACAAGTGTTCATCGAATTACTTGAGTTTAATCTATACACTTCCGGTTGCATGTTACGATCTTGATGATAGAGTTATGTAGTAAGTTTATATTCCTACATGCATCTTACAACACGAAACGATCTCGGTTTCTTGAAAGTTCTTTTAGTTCAATGAATAAAAAGCTATATCTCTTATTTCTTTTTAATCATATAATTGTAGAGTAGTATCACTGAACTTATGAAAATATTCTTTCCAAATGACTAATGTTTTTTCTTATAGTAGGCATGAAAGATATAATCACAAGATTAACTTGAATACTGTTCTTCGCATGCCTTTCATATTCAACGTAGATTAACAATAGGATGTACTCGGTCAATTGAACTACACGTTCATCGATTGTTGATGTAACGATACTAACAATTGAGTTTATAATTCACAGTTTGCTTGTTTTTTTAAATTGTTTCTTTAACAAAATGCACCTCTAGCGAAGGTAGGCCACCAACTGTTCAATCACTTTTCTGTTGAAACTATTTACATGATGTGGCTCCCAAGGAGTTATGAATACGGCTGATAGTTTCTTGTTACGAAAATAGGTCATTTCTATGATTGCTGTACTCTCCATCAGAAACATTAGAAAAATTGATTTTCGAATTTTGTTAAGGTTCCTGAGGAAGGAGTTCAGGTACTCACTAAAAACCATACCTTAAAAATGGACTATTTTCGTAACAAGAAACTATCCGCCGTATTCATAACTCCTTGGGAGCTACATCATGCAAATAGTTTCAACGGAAAAGCGATTGAACAGTTGGTGACTCTCCTCGTCGTCAGTGAAGAAAGTGTTCTTCGTTTAATGACTATTGAAACTAGGGAAATGTTTTTTTTTCCATGGATTGCGTTACGTTCGAGTTATTATTGATTTCAATGAATATTTTCTTTCTATTCAACGCTTATTAAGCTATTTCGAACTAATCAATTGTGGATGTGGGAATTGATATGTTTCTAGCTACTAGAATATTAAAAATTATTTATTAAGAAATACTACCGAATTGATAGAGCCTTTGAATGGTTAAATCGTCGAAGTGGAAAATTAATTTACATAGAATATTCTATTGATATCTAGAATGTCTCATAGGTCAAGTTCAAGGCGTAAAATTTACTTGCTCGACAGTTGTTTTTACTCATGAGAGAGAGAGAAAGAGAACATATGAATAGTCAACCTTGGTAGACTTTGCTACTCTCAATAGATCCTACGCACATCTTGAGGGATGTCTCATCTCAAATGCAGAATATTACTCTAGGTGATCTCTTTCGAAGGTATAAAATGAGTATCATGAGGATTTTCTTTACCCAAATTGATAAAAATTTATGAACTCTATTAAGTACTAAATTGTTCGTTAAGGTTCCGACGTTAGTCCATCGGCTATATCGACTCGTCTTGTATCTGGTATCTGGTGGTTTTTTACATTAATTCTTATCTCATCGTACACGGCTAACTTAGGTATAAATTCGGAAAAACATGTTTTCGTTTTCATTTTTATTAATATATAAAAGAACTTCTTATTTTTAGCTGCTTTTTTAACTGTTGAAAAACTTGTTAATCCGATTGAAAGTGCCGAAGATTTAGCAAAACAAACAAGAATAAGATACGGAGTTGTTACTGGTGGTTCAACAGAACAATTCTTTCGCGTATGTATTTTTGTTTTTTCTCCATTCAATTGAAATCTATAATTTATTGACAAAAATAAAATAATCTCAATCATTAGGAATCGAGCATTCCAACTTATCAAACCATGTGGAACTATATGTATAGTAATCCCGATGTATTTGTGGGTAAAAATCAAGAAGGTATTGATCGTGTCAAAGCTGAATCATATGCATTTCTTATGGAATCAACATCCATCGAATATACAGTACAACGTGAATGTAATTTAACACAAATCGGTGGTTTACTTGATAATAAGGGTTATGGTATTGGATTACCGGAAGGTTCGATTGTGTTATGCACAAAAAAAGAAACATGAATAGTACTAGAAAACACATGTTCTATTTCTATTATAGGAAGTCCATACCGGGAGCGTTTCTCTGAAATAATTCTTGATTTACAAGAAAAAGGAATTGTAAGTGGTATGAATGAAGAACAAGACAAAAGTTGAACACTTGATTTTTTGTATTTAGATTCAAAAATCTTATAATAAATGGTGGAAAGGTAAAGGAACGTGTTCATCGGAAAAAAAAGATTCAAATGCCAATCCATTGGGTTTAAAAAATGTCGGTGGTATATTTGTGGTGCTTCTTGGTAGATAAAAACTTGTCGATGTTTTTCATTTCTCGCATAATTGAATGTAATTCGTTCTAGGCGGTGTTTTTCTTTCTCTTATTGTTGCTATTCTGGAATTTTTATGGCATGCTCGACAAAATCATGAAAATCGAGAAGTAAGTCAATATTTTAATCATATTCGAATATTTGATAGATTGATTAATATTTAATAACTTGAATTAACACGATTTCATCGATGAAAACGATGACTGAGAAGTTTCATATGATGAAATTTTTCCTATGAATCAAATCTATGCTTTATTTATGAATTGATGAATGACAACTTTCACACGATTGTTGTGTCGATAAGCTCTTAAACATGAGTAATATTGCAATAGAGTGTACACATATCAAAATGATGATGCTAAGTATTTCTAATTGTTTTGTTGACATCTAGGGAACTTTTTTAATTAATCGTTCTAGCTTAGCTTAGAATTAAGGATTATGTTGAAGAATTTTTATTTCTACCGTCATGTCAGTGTGTCAACCTTAACAAATTTATTCTCTATTCTATTAGTTATGAATCATAAAAGTCAACTACATTAGATAAGCAAACATCATAAAGAAGCCGCTCTCAATAATAAGTAATAGAAAAAAAAAAAGAAGAATGTTTGAAGTTGTCTTGGAATCGAACTCGGTCAATAATATCTGTCGTAGCCGGAGACCAACGAATGATTTTTTCTTCCTCACTCAACTACGAAATTCAAGTAACGAGATTGTAGATTTCCGGAGTCAAGAAGTTTAACTGTGCATATGTAAATTTCTACTTATAAATTGTCGAGAGTATTTATGATTGAATAAGAAAAAAAAAGTTATTGTTTATTTCAAGCATTTTTCTCTACATATGTTTTTCTTGCATACAATAGAATATCTTGTACATTGTTTTTAGCATTCTGTTTGGTGGGAATTAATGAAAGAACTCCGATTTTCTATTCAATGTGGTGCTTCAAATCGTAAAGCACTTGTTGCTCGTCGATGTTCGCAATGTACAGTTGAAAATGATGATATTGAATTAAATGAAATTCCTCAACAAAAGCAATTACTTAATCCTACACATAGTAATCGTTCATCATCATCCATATCAATTAATAATATGGCAAGTAATTTACAAGTTCCAAAACGTCGTACAACATCAGAACGAACATCAGATAACGATAAATTTGATACATTACTTATGCTTGCTGCCGAAAGAACGAATTATCTTGATCATCGTCGTAAAAACTACTTCTATGAAAGTCATGTTGATAGAAGACATCGACATTTATCTATATCACCACAACGAAAAGATATTCCACTTGTACTAGTAGAAAAACAAGCACCGAATCAAGAAACAACAACTGTACGTTCTCATCAAGTGCGTTTTTCTACAAACGGAGGTAATTTAAATTTGATTGATGAATGATAAAACAAATATGTTAGATACGAATTTTCTAGATTCATCCGCTCGAAGCAGTTTACGAATTCCGAATTTCGATGATGATGCTGATCCAAATGCAGCCGATGTATCATCAGGTTCGACATCCTCAATGAATCTTCGTCCTTTGCCACGTGTTTCTCGATTGTGATTTTTATCAATGTGTGTTTGCGCGTGTTCGTGTTTCATTTTGTTATTTGTTCCTTTTCTTTTTTTTTTTTTTCTTTTTTTCTTTTGTACAGATGAACAAGAAATAATAAATGAAAATAGTTAGTATTTTATAATGGAACAAAACATGGAAATTTAATTGCACGCCGTCTTGTCTTCGTTTCTCTTCTTCATAGAGAAGTCTTTTGACTTTCATTTATAATGAAGTCAATACACAATTTGCTTTTCAAATAATAATCATTCAAACATTCTTGTTATGCTATTTTACTTAAGTCTGAAAAAGAAAAAAGAAAGAGACACAAATTTTTTCTTAACATAATTCGTACAGCCATTATCAAATGCAAACAAACATGTGTATACGTGTATATGAAAGGCATCGTGTTTGACAATTTTCTTTTTTTTTTTTTTTGTACGTGTGAAACAAATTATTTCGAACACGAATATGGCACACGAACAACAGTTAAACATAAAATCTAAACGAGAGACGAAAAAATCCTTGAGATCAACAGAAATCGAGTTTCGTTGGTCAGTTTTCGCTGGTCTATATACATTACAAGAAGAAACAACATCAACAAATTTAAACTTAATCGAACTCAACAATTCAAACAAAAAACTTCATTCATCATATCAATCTTCAACAGGTGAATAATTAATTGAAAATTCATTTTTCTGAAAATTATTCTTATATATGTGTGTACCTAGCTCTTTGTGTAACATCGAATCAATCATTATTATCAACACAAAAATTTACACATTCATCTCCTCGTCTATCAAATATAACTAATGTTGATATGAAAGGAGAAGTATCAATACCAAATGATCTGAATAATACGAATGTTGTATGTCCATTAATACTTACATTTTCACAATTACATCGTGCTCAACATGAACCAAAACCGAACAAAAAACCTGACACATATTTTCCTAAGTTTCAATTACTGAATAAGAAACGAAGTCATTTTTCTAAATTATATAATCGCTTACAATTAACATCAAAATCTTATTTATTATCAACAAATCAACGGCAATTATCAACTAAAAAATACAATTAATGATATCAACAGTAATTCAAACATTTACATATTTCTCTGTATATCAGAAAGAAAACGGGGAAAATTCTTTATATCATTATTTGTGTTTATAAAGCTTTCGTCTTACAACATGCATAACTTTATGAAATCTAAAAATTATAATAAAAACAAAAACAGTTCACTTTCTTCGTAATAGAAAAAATTTAGGTTTTAGATTGATCAATCTGACATTGGTTTCGGTATCCAAAATAAATTGTCAATCAAATAATACATTTTTTTTTCTTGTCGAAAATATTTATTTAACTCTTGAATATGAAAATTCATTCAGAGCAAAAGACATCAACGAGACGTGTCAGCTTGACTGTATTTGTTCTCTTCACTATTTCGCTTCTCATCCGCTTACATATTTATCGACAATGGACATGTCAACTAGCATTTTAAAGTTTTCTAAGTTTACTTACATATATAAATGGTTCTTCAATGTCAATGACATTTATTTTTTTTCTCTGAACTGACTTTTGCCTATTGAAAAACAAAGAACAACATTCCAAGATTCAAATAAGCAAACCGTTTCAATCTGCTATTATACTAGGTCAATCTACGATTAAATATTTTGTATAAAATCAGTTCGCAAATGTTGTGCATTATATTTATACTCATTGAAGTTTCATTACTGAACTTTTTTGTAACAAGAAAAATGTCGATGTAAAAAGAATGTTGTTGTTTTTCTTTTATTCAGCTTTCTAAACAACATAGAATCACTTTATACAATTACAGCATTACGAATAGTATAGTGTATAATTCACTGTTTGGAATGAATTTATATGTAAAAAAAAAACCAAAAAAATTTCTATGCAATACTGCCTATTGAAAAACTGATCGTTATCAATAGTAAACAAAATGTCGATACTAATCTTTGTGATTGTGAACAGAATTCTTCGAGATACACTGAATACATGGAATAGGATTCTTCATGTTCATCACTTGTAAACGAACAGTCATTCCAATTGTTTCGAATTACAATTTGATTTGTCATTTGAAAATTCTAACGACAAAAAAAATTAATTAATTAAAGTAAAAGTCAATACTACATACGACGCAATAGAATCTATTCGAATGTTTCGATTGAGCGATGAAATATGTTGTCAAAGAATCATCCGATCGCCATGATGCTAAACACGAATGATGATCTGCTGTTGATCGATATTCAACATCTACGATTAGAAATATATTGGAATAAAACACGAAAAACAATAATAAAATACATTCATGATCAGTGGTATAGTCTATTAAAAATACTGCTTCACTTTCGAGAACTTCTATTTTCTCTTCCAACTAGGCGCTGATCGCTATTGAAGACGTTCGGGTACTACTCGACGCGCTCTAATCACTATTCAAGTGGCAACAATGGATTGTACTAATGTTGCGAATCATAAATATTCACCAAGCAATTATTCATTTCAATGTTACTCTATCTTACGTCTTAGAAAAAATTCTCATCGTGTAACTCTCATCATCACATATTTATCTAAAAATCTATTTTCTTTATAGCGTTACAAGAAAATTGCACGTGTTGTTACTAAAGAAAACAGTATTTCAATCAAACGAAATATACAATGTAAAATTATTCTTAGGCATTCCGATGAATTCTATGCAATACTGAATACTTACATATTCAATTAGATATTCATATACAAAATGTATCTCGAAACATCATGTATACTAAATTCTTTCTCTATGAAAATTTTAAATCTTATCATGTGACATTTGGATTTCTAGTTGAGGAGAAGAAAAGAAACCGATAAAATCTGATTTTCAAACCTTTCATTTTTTGTGCTAGAATTAATTTTTGTCTATTATCACAATCAATAGCCATAGGAAATAATTTTTCTCTTGAATCCAAACTGAGATTAGTTTGAAGTAATATATCATTGATATAATTCGGACATGAATTCAATAAGCGAAATGATTTCGTAAAAAATGTTAAATATAAATAATAATTATCTAAATTGTAGCAACTATTTTCGTCGAAAAATGTCGATGTATAAAGTTCGATAACATTATTTGTTCGTTGTATTATACGAAGACATTCATCTTTCATCTGACTAAGAGAAGAACAAATCAATATTAATTACTTCGTTTATTGTAAACAATCAAATACCAATGTGTCAATGTTCGAACTCGATATATACTGATGGATTTTTTCGAACTAATAACTTCATAGCAAGAAAAACGTTTACTTAGTCCAATCAATTCTATACTGCTATTTTTAATCAACATTCGCATTGTTCTATTGATTGAATACCATTCATATGATTGAATTTTATTCGGAAATGTACAGATTGGTGTCGATTGATTTGTTATCTGATTATCTAAATTTTCCATTCAAAAATTTTAGAAAAAAAGAATGTAATTAAGAGTAAAACTTATAAGTTTTACTTTTTGATGATAGAGTCATTACAGTTGACATGTGTTTAGAATACAAATCTCGACATGAATCATCCGTTGCCATATTAAGGGATAATGTTGATGAAGATTTTTGTTTAGTTAAATATTGCTAAAACAAAACGAATAAGAGAATTGAAAACGAATAAAACATATGTGAATTAATATTACAAAACATGCATAATGATTGTTTCTATAATAACGTTGTCGTTTTATCGAATGAGGAGCTATACGAGCAACGAAATAGGTATGAAAATCTTCTATCCATGTTCCAACACAGACAAATTGGAGATCTGAAAAAGAAAAATAAACTTCGACAAAAAGGAAACTAATATTTATTATTATTATTATTATTATTGACCTAGAATTGGTTGAGATGGTAAACATGGTGTAAGATGAAGATGAAATCGATAGTCATTAGCACATTCATTTATATAGGATGATGAAATTGATTGATGACAAATTGAACTGTCTTTTATTAAATTGATTAATGTATATGGCGGTTGAATAGGACAAGGTTGCGGTTTGGAATCATCTAAATGTTTGATGTAATAAAAGAAATCACTATGATGTTAGTAAATAAACATAATATGAAAAGTCTTCACTTCGTTCTTTCATCTAGGCTCACCTTTGACCTTACTTCTATACTTCATGTTGAAATAACACAAAACTAATTAAAATACTCACTTCGATGAAGTGTATACAATACAGCATCAGGTGCAATCATATTCGGACATGAAGTAATGCTCGATAGATCATCTGCATCACTACATTCACCTATAGCAAGATGTCATAGAAATTCGTTTGTATAATATTTCCTTGAAAATCAAATATACTTTCACGATATTGCAGTAAATTGATATGTCGTTGAATGAATACTAAACATCGAGTACAACGAATCGATCTATTATTCAAAAGAAAGTATTGATTAAGAAGAAAATGAAAAAACAAAACTTCCTATGCTATTTCCTAGTTTTATAAACACATGCTAGAAATACTTCAAATAACATACATACCGATCAGTGAATAGGTAGTACTGTTGGCTAGGCAATACATCTATACACAATCCTTTCGTCTGCATATGATCGATCGTTATCTCTAGTAATGAATTCATGCCGCGTTGATACCATGAACCAAACCATGCCGTCGGCATTTTGCACAAAGACCAAGCTATATATATATAAAGATAAAATAATGCATTCAGCACTTTCAAGGTTACATGAAAATTGCTATGGTCAATTCTTTTTGCTTCTCACCATCAACATTCGATCTAGTTACAGCACACTATGTGTTCTCTCGTTATTCACGTAGATGTCATGTTCAATGAAGAAATCACTATGCATACAAATGTATAAACTTTGATTAATATGACACTCGGCACTAATCTGTCGTCTGTTGTTAATCATCATGTGAGACATGCTATATTTTATTCATACAAACAAACAAATGAAACCTTATAAATTTTAAAAAGACGAATAGAAAATTTTTATCTAGGTTTTTCTATTTTTGTCTACTAGTAATGTTGAGAACCTTTTGATAAACAGAAAGTACATTGACAATAATTTAGAATTGATTGAGAGATTTTCATCAAGATAGTAATCAATTTCTTGAATGGAATTACGTCATTGAATAGAAAGGAGCAAAAAAAGCATTTTTCACAATAGAAATGAATAAACAAGATAATGAAGCGTATAGTTTGAATCATGATTAACCATGCAAGATTTTTCTCAAGATTAGACAGTTGACAGTATAATAGTAGTACATCACACTCTGTATTATATAACATTTCCGAGAAAGTCAAAAGTATAAGTGAATATCTTGATCACAACGAAAGAAAAGACGAGCTCAAGGTCTTTCGTTAGTTGAATTTAAAAAACAAAAAAAAAAAGAATACGTAAACTATAAAATCAATAGAAAAACAAGTCATTCTATCGGTACGATGATTGTTAGAGCTTTTCAATATTCAACTAAATAATATATATATATATATATATACATATACGAACATTAAAATGAATGTTTAGAACATATGGATAATAGTTCACACCGTACGGTTTACATTATTAATATAAATCCAATTGACAAACGACTACATGCATAGCTACATCTTTGTTGATTTGATAGACAGCTGTCATATGAATAAATGTGTATACTCATCTAATCTATCAGTCTAAACATTCATTTATCTATTTTGACAAATCGTTCATGCCTCTGTCTTTCAAACAATCTTAGTGAATGTTCCAATGGAAACATTGACGAGATATCCAATTTAGAAAATTTACCTGAATCAATGTGTAAAAGTACAAGAATATGGATAAGTATAATTCGATTAAGTTCTTTCATCGATGTGCCATCATACATAATACGAATAGCAGAATTGAATCGTTTAGATTATTTAATCCTAGTAAGAAATTGGATGAACAACGTGTCCTACATAAAGGAAGACAATGCATAATGACTGAACGAGTCTTCCGTTTTCTTTTGTACAGCTAAAAAAAAACCTGAATGAATGAAGATGATGATGATGATGACGACAGTCTTTATTTCTTTTCTGTGTTAGAAAAGAATGAACAAGAGACGATGATGATTGCTATCGTAATGAGAGAAATGGAAAAGGAAAAGAAGAAGAAGAAGAAGAAAAGAGAACAAAGTGGCATGCAAATTACTCACATATATATATACATATATATAAGATGGAGCCGACAAACAACTGTCTGGTCAAAGACTAAGTGATCTCATAATATAATGACTATTTTTCAATATTCTTCAAGTCATATCAGTCATTTTTCTTATTTTTTTTTATTGCATATTTAAACGTGTCTTACACCTTGTCTATACACTGGGAGAATAAGCGATAATCAACTTATTTAAAGTTTAGATCATCACAGCTGAACACTTATATATATATATATGACTTATTGTTGTATGAATGTAGAGAAAAATAAATATTTTACAACTTCAATCGGCATGCATGAAGTGACTGTTAAGCTTTTTAAACTACATAATTTCTACAAGATCAAGTAGCGGTAGACATGAACAGATCAACAATGACAATTACAATGGAAGAAAAGAAGTCTCATCTTTAAACAATGAACATCCTCACATACATTGACTTAGAGAATAGTTCATACACATATGATTTACTTAGGCATGAATAGGAGAGAACTGTGTAGTTTTATGTACCCATAAAAATTGATAATGAACTGAAAAATAGAAATCTTATCCTAGATAAATAATTATTGAAAATCAATATACATGGTTATTGTACTGTAAATCTATTCCAAAATAAATCTATGCTTGCTCATTGTTCATTCTTTCATACAAACAGAAGATTTATCACAAGGTTGAAATGATGCCTGATCGGAAGCGATAATGTACGCGTAGCATGTATCAACTATTGACTGAATCATTGATGTGATCGTATCTCTTTGAATAGACATCCGTGTAAAAGAGATGTTGTAATTGAGAATACAAATAAGAAAGTATTAAAATTATTTGTTCTGTTATTTATTGAGAATTACTTTAACAAATACTCATGATTATCACAAAGAAATACAAATTTTACACACTAAGACAAACTACATAGGTAAGCGTTTGAATCATATCACATTTCTAAAATCTATTATGTATTGTTGCCTTTCCCACTAGTTGGCCCCCTTTGGTTTTCTTGGTGTGTGTACAGGCTGCCGTTGTTGATTTTCATTTTGAGATGAATCGTTTGATTCTATCTCATGTTGTTGGTCAGCGGTGTTCGATCTTCTACTAAAATCATAGAAGGAGACATGATACACTAAAATAAACACTAATTAGTTTTCACAAGTTTGTGATCGAAGACATGCGACAGAATGTAGTCTCATTCGTAACAGTTTTCATACAGGAAAACATTATCAAAAAATTATATTTGTATATCGAACTGTTACAACATATGCGATAATTTTGCGTTTATAAACGACTGCATAAAAACTATTGCAAAAATCATTCATTCCGTCATATTGATAAATATACCTTTTCTGTGATTCTTCTTTGTTGTCGACCGATGTATCATCAGTTCTATTCCATTTTTCGTCTGCAGATTTTTTTCTCTCTGGTGATTTTTCATGGCCAGATACAGGTGTCGCTGATGGACTATCTTCAGTTGACAAATCTATGACTTTAGTACTCGACTGTCTTTCCGCTACTTTCAATTTATCATTTGGTTTTGGTACATGCAAATTAGCGGCGGCTATGGCATCAGCATCAGTATCCAATGAAGCGAAATTTAATTCTCTGACTTTCTTGAGCCAAGCATCGTAAATTTTATCCTCCAATAAGACAAACCAAATCTTACGCATACTACCAGCTTCCTTATCAACTGTTGTCAATGCAATTTCAGCAGCTTCATCTGTTGGCTAAATAATAGATTGTAAATTACATTTACTTAAGTATCAACAATGAACTTACATAGCCGTATATACCACAACTGATTGCAGAAAACGCAATCGTTTCAAGATCATATAAATTAGCCAGAGCAAGTGATGTATTGTAACAAGAAATTAATTGTTTTCGACATTGTTTTGATGCAGCCTCATCATAAAAGGGGCCTGCTGTGTTAATAATATAGTGGGTTGTTTTTGACATATAGTAACTAAGTAAAATGCGAGAACGACCAGTTGGCAAACGGACATCAGGATAGATTTGTTTGTGAGCTCGACATGATTTTAAAAGATTATCACCTGCAGCTTTATGAATAGCTCCGTCAACTCCACTACCGCCACACATGTTTTCATTGGCAGCTAGATAGAAAACAAAAACGCAACGATGAGAATTTCTTGAAAAAACGAAAACAACCTACCATTGACGATGGCATCAACTTTTGTATTTAGAATATCTCCTTGAACTATAATCAGTTCTGTCCTGTTGTTACTAAGTCGGAAACGTCGAGCACAACGATGATTACTATTATTGCTTGGTCGAAATTCTGGAGACATTCTAAATATAACAAAATTAAGTACAATAATATATTCATAAAGATTATTTTTATCTGACGGATCGAGATTCGAAGTAGGGTTTCTTCTATCACTTCGTTGATTACCGGTCTTATCTTCATCGAAATGTTTAGAAACAAAAAGCATAGTTTTTTTTTGTACTGCCCATCTATCATTTTCAAGTTATTAAGTTTCGGAGTAGATAAACATTTTGCTTCTGATGAACGTTAGAAATATACAATCATATTAATTCACCGTATGTTCATATTTTTACTATATGAGAAGAAACTAGACGTATTCAAATCGATATTTGTCTTTTAAAAGTCACGAGGCACAATAAATAGTTGAGAAAATTTCCCTATTCATCAAATCAAGTAATTATTACTCTTTCGTTTTATTTTGATTTGATGGCTGTTGATTAAATGAGTGTTCATCTCTTCTTGCTGCCATGTCGCGTGAATTAGGTGTTTTCGTTGATCTAGAGTAGCAAGAATCAAAATGAGATCAAGCGTAAAACGATGCAGACAACACGAATGAACATTATTAATGATTAAAACAAGTTCAGTTGACATAGTGCAGAATCATACCTGGATACAATGTCACATTTTACACTTCTAGAGAAAGCAAAATTCACGAAGAGACCACTGAAATCGCTATACATATTCCGATTGTAAATTACTATTCTAATTTCATTCATTTTTTTGCCACCTTCTGAAGTGCAGAACTCTTCCAGAGCACGATAAACATTATCAGCTACATCATTTATTGGAAATCCAATTTCACCACATCCAATAGTAGGAAAAGCAATACTTCGAAATCCACTAGTGATTGCCTTTTTGAGACATGAAATATAAGTCGCCTTCAAAATGTTGGGTGTTTGTTGATGACGATCACGATACGGTGGCACAACAAAAATATATCGAAAGTCTTGGCTGGTGATCAATTGCGGTTCTCTTTGTATTAATTTTTTAACAACTTTATCTATTTCTCGTTTTTGATTATCATTCGCATTCGAGCGAAGAGATTGAAAAAGTGCAAAGCTCTTAGCATTTACTCCACCTTCTGGTGCTGGAATAACGACAACATCAACATTAGTTTCACTGAGGAGATCCCCTGATTTTATAATAATTTTGCAAGAACCCTGTTGAAGATGAATTTCATCACAATCCCCACTATGTATTGTAGCCATATTTATCACTACCTGAAATTAGAACAGAACTCGTTGATTTTTCATGTAGAATTAAAAAATCTCAATTGATATTCTATTATTCTATTAGTAGATTATTTCTAAAAAACAGATTTGAGATCATACACGACTTGAAGATGATTTGTTAAGGAACAGAAAAGAATGTTCTGTTACATATTTAGTATTGCAAGTCATTCATTTTTGTCCATATGTTTTTCTCTATTCGCCTACGTATTCATCGAGCATAGGATTTGTATGTTTTTAACATATTTCAGATTCATAATTCAATTCAAGATCATGGATGACGGATATCAATCACCATAAAGTTGATTCTGAACATAAATGTGCCTACGCGATGCGATGAGTTCGAATAATCGTACCAAAGAGTTTTATTTCCATATCAAAACAAATCTGTTCAAAATATTGATTGGCTTGTGTTAGCGACTGGGCGATTTCATTTATTCTAGACTTTTCAGTTGAGATGTTGAAATTTTCTTGTGACAACTCTAGTTCCCTTTGGATTACTATAGAAAACCGAAATTCAACTCGAGCCTCGTTTATTATATTCATTTCAGTATTTGATATTCCTATGATATCAATACATAGTAAGAGTGGTTGTTGATGAGTTCAAATTATGGCGAACTTCATGCATATAAAGGGTAACAGTGAGAGACAAGTAATTTGCCTTGAGAAGAACAATAGAAGATCATTCGTTCGGCAAATGTGGTTTCAGCTACTGAACATTTTCTCAGACTTAAAACTACTCACTAAGGCGCTGTATTTGAGTATAGTCACAATGAAAAACCTATTGAATACTTGCGACGGTTATTCATCTTATATCACGAAAATAGTGATCTAAAATGATTTTATTCTTGAAGTACTTTCTTGCTTTTTTTTTATTCAAAAAGATCATACCTTATTATTTGAGTCTTCAGAAAATCCTTCAGAATAAGTATAAATGTATATATTTCTTTTTCTACTGTTGTGAAGAACGACTTTGTATTCTTTCTTCCGACTTCTTTTTCAGTTAAAAGAATTTAAAAAAAACATACGCACGTGTTAATTTTACCTTTTTTGTGTCTACTGATGTACTGCTTGTGTCCAGGATCGGAAGTACGTGACAGGGGTGATTCATCTTACTCTCTCGTCTATTGTTGTCTGGCTTGTCAATTACCGTATCACAAAAACCAACAGAAATGAAAGAAACAAAAAAAGAACAGGTAATTTTATGTTTCAGCCTCGTACATTTTTCTTTTCTATGTCAATAAGGTTTGAAGACGCAATAAACAATCGCAGTCATGCAACAAGAAAAAATTCAATTCTACGATTTTTATTAGACTATTTCAATTAACATTCTCTATGCTTGAAAATGTTGTAAATGATTAAACAAAGAAAAATGCATAAACTCTCTGTGCGTTTGCATCTATTAAATGTTAGTTATCTGTTTCCTTAATTTCAATACAAGTATCCAGTTGATAGTAGATTTCGAAGATCACAAAGAAAATACAAATAATTTTGATTTTCAGAAATACTCTATAGTGTTAGCTCATACAATGATTAATTATGAATGTTTTAAAAGCAAGAGAAGAAATCAAATTATACCTGTGACAAATTTTCCAAGAAAAACGAATGATTTCTATAGAATGTCAGCTGTGGTTCGGTCAAAACAAATGTATTAATACAATTTAAAAAAAAAATCCATGCTTCTGTTGTTGTTGTTGTGGAAGACACGTAAAAGTCTACACACTTTTGTTTTTCTCTCATCGATAAACGAGAAAGCGTTTCAAAAACTACATGTACTGTTAACATTAAAAAGGATAGATTTCGTCGGCCCTATGATTAAACTCATGGGCATGATGTCTATGTTTTCAGTTAAAAGTTTCTAGAAATCGCATGCTACGATTATCGATCGATTAAGCGTCTCGTTTATCTTGTGAAGAAGAAAATATTGTATGAATAGCGATATGCAACACACTGCTATGAAATGTATCACGAGGTATAATTTAAGCTTAAAACTTATATGAATTTCCACTTTTCTATGTATAAGACCGGTAATTAATATCCGTGGTCTCCATTACTGTCATAGAATGTAATGATTGGTGCACACCATGGTGTCAGATCTTTTTATTTCGATACTAATCCTTGTTCGATCTCTTACTATGAATGTTGTCTGTATGAATGCGATTAGGATTTTTATCGAAATTCATCAAGTTCTAATGACGCTATTTTGTTTTTCATTGTTCAGTGATTACTTCACGACGACGGTTAGCGTCGATTAAATTTCAATGAAGTTTTTTCGATGAATCTAGCATTGTTAGGCAAAATATTCAAGATGTACGTGAATGTTAACGTACAAGTGTGATGATACATCATCCTAACTATGAATCTTGACTAAATAAATAATTCCCGATCACCAATCGCAATGACTAGACAGCATAAGTTCTAATCTGATAAAAACCCACGATGTGTAAACAAGGATCTCTGTTACTATTTTCAATCCTAGTTTTATCAATCTTTGACCGTAATTTACACTTTCACCTGTTTGCCATTTGGGAATTATAATATTATGGTGCTTCATTTAGCTGTCTGTATATCTAGATTAATTAAAATCTAGACCTCTTGGTGTTACATCACATTTGTGTGTTTCAAGATTTTGGAGATTGTAAAAATGTGAAACATCGAGATAATTCATTCGTCACTGACAAATATAATATTCTAATCAATTAGAAAACCTCAATTTTTGCGTTTAGAAGTCGTGCAACTAAGTGTTTCAACTTTAAATATCGTCAATCCAACAATTTCTTAAGTAGATGCCATCATAGGTAATTTTAATTGTGTAAAAAAGAAACGTTCCTATCATGTTAACATTCCTTAGTAGATAACTTCTTGCAGCAATTTTTATTTATCATTGTATCACTGTTGTAACAATTCAGACCTAACTTGAACATTGATCATATGTTCAACTAATTATTTTCTAAATATACCTTACACACTATTGCACTTCGAATATCAATATTTCTTTTCTTACGACCCTTATATAACTTCTCTTCACATATGGTATACATCTTTACATAACGATTTTCAAATGATTCGTATTTTACTTGTTCTCATGGAAATGTTTACTTAGAACCATATGCAAATCGATAGTATCAAATGCAGTATATAAAGTCGAAGTAAATTACATACACATTTGATTGCAATAATGAAGAAAAACACTCATGGTATATATTAGAAATACCTCATTTAGATATGTATGCTGTAATAAAAAATATTCTTGCTCATGTCGTAATTGTTTAATAGTGTATGATTGCTAGTTTTGCTTCCGATAGAAAAAAAATCGAAGTATAGATTCGAATCTTTCTAGTGAAATGCTATAAAAAAATTGGGAGATGTTTTTCAACTAGAATCATCGACATTCAACTCATATAAGATCGTACTTAACATTTTATAAAAACTATGGACAATGCAAGAGAATATTATTTATCCATGGAATGATAATGTTTGGTTAGTTGTGTTATTTTTGACTGCCATTTCGAACCACGGATGACAAACTTGACAGATGTTCGATTAAAGCTAAGGAATATTTGCATATGTGACATGCCATTATGTTTTGACTTAGTTTCTATTGATTAAATGTGAAATTAAGCAAGCTTATGATCAACACTGTTTTCAATATGACTTTTCCCTGGTAGGGAAAAAATCCATGGGTTTGTGAAATATTTAATCAGTAAAAAGCGGTAGTGGTTCCATCGGATCTCGTTTGATTCAAGCACTGAAAATCTAGTTGGTAGAAGAAAGAAGATTGTTTAGTTTTTATTTTTATATTGAAGATTTACACTGTCTTGTGATGAATCTCGTTGTGAGCTTGCGTATGAAAAGAAGATCATAAATAATCCAACTATCAAGGATGTTCCAGAAGTTTCGTTACAATTTCGAAATTCATTATTCTTGCGTTCGACAAAAGTAAACCTTTTGAAACTTTGACAGATTATTGTGCATATCAAATACAGCATAAGTTAGAGACCTACAATTTTTACTATTGATGAGAACCAGAAAAAAGATAGCCCTGTACTATTTTTCTCAATATTTCAGTAGCGAAAGTACGATATGAAAATGTTAGAAGATCGTAAACAGAAGAGGATTCAAGTGATCGTGAATGATGCTACAGATACTTTAATTAATCGAATTGTATCAATAAACTGTGATGAAAAATTAGCAGACATTTGATCTATTGAGAAAGTCTGGAGGATGCTGGAAGAGAGATGACGAGCGCAAAAGTACAGTAATATTGAACAATCGAAAAAGGATATCAAAAGGAAATGGATCAATTAGTGTTTTTTTTTCATGCTAACAGATGACTGGCACAATATCAGTACAATTAAAAGTAACAGATCAAGGTGATCATGTAATATAGGAACACTGAAAATTTTATTTGTGTTTTTTTATTTTGAAGATCTATTTTTTTTTCAAATCAACGAAGATGGCCGAGGAAAATTAGTAGTATAGCAAACTTGTTACTGGGTGTCACCACTGACCTATACTAAAAGTTGTAGATCTTTAACTTATGTTGTATTTCATATGTAAAATAATCTATCCAAGTTTCAAAAGGTTTGAATTTGTTGAATGTTTGAGCATCGAATTTCAAAATTGTAATTGTAATGAGTGACACAGCTCGTTGATTATCATATCGCTGGTTTACGACATCTATTCCTGATGTAAACATATATACAAAATGGTATTAATTGATTGGTTAATTATTCAAGCAATATGTGGGAACAATCAATAAATAACTAAGTACGAACTCACTTTTTTACACAGTATTTATTCGTTACATTTTGACGATAGTCCGTTCATTGTTTTTCCCGGTTTTCATTCATCAAACAATGGCTACTAATGATAGCAGTTCTCAAGTTAGTAGTGAAAATAGTATGATAATATCGATTCGATTGATTCGTTCGTTTGAATATCGAAACATGTGTCATATAATCGTGCGATCTCTCGATTCATCTGGACACATGACTGGTGCCGAACTTAAACAACGTATTCTAGCAAGTTCGTAATCTTCTTCCTCAGATGATGTTGTCTAGTTTTTTTTATCTAAAGTAGTTTGTTTTTCATGTATTTGCCTTGTTTTCAGTGTTGCCCAATGAAAAACTACCACCACCATTTAAAACGTTTGCATTCGGTAAATTAAAACGAACTGATAACGGCTATTTTCTTTCTTATTACAAAGGATAATTTTCTCTATCATTAGATACACTGAAGATTGAACATTATCCACATCATGCAAAAGTAATAAGATGAAATTTAAATTTCTCTCAAAAAACAAAATACATAGATAGGTAAAACAAAGGGTCCTGCTACTGAGATATGATATAAAATTTTCTTTCATAGTCACCATTCTCATCTAGTACATAATCGATTGATACTATCTCCCATCCATGTAATATAAAAAGTTCACAGTAGTATTTCTGATAATCATCGTCTGTGGAAGTTGTTTTGTTCTCCTGAATATTCATAATCGATCTATGTTTTTCTAAGAGTAATGATGTTGTGCTTCGTCGAGACGATGATGATCAATTGATTATAGATGACAATAAACATTTATGCGATTACAATATCGTCGATGGTACGGAAATAGCATTCTTTAAACAAAGTGATTATGAATTGTACAAGCAAAATCCAGACCTTTTCACAAAACATTAGTTATTTCTCTTTCATATTTGTTTTCTTAAATAAAATCTGTTTTGTATTCATTTATACAAATTTCTTATTTATAAACGATTGTCGGTAATCATTAGTTCGTTGTTGGAGATGTTTTCTTTTTGTAGTTCTTATTTTGCTGCAACAAAAAGGGAAAAGATTTCACATAAGTAAATTGGAATATCGGTGAGCTGATACGAACTGTTAAATCTTATTTGAATTAATCATGCGAAAAAAATTTTCCTTTCTAACATCATCTAACAGAATATTTTGAAAATGAGATAAACAACAACTTGACACATCATGAAATCAATCTTTTACTTAAATGATCGATGGTTTTTTATGATATTCCACAGAACACCAACCATCCAAGCAGATCAACTTTAGGAAACACTGGTCGTGTAAACGCCAGAGAACATGACTCTTTTACCCCGATTGTGACCATTTAGTTTTCATTCAATATTTCGAGGTGTATAAACGGCTGGGAACATAGCTTTCCGCCCTTGTCCACGCTCATTTCTTTTCACACGCGTGTACACTTTGAAGGAAACTGGTAACAGTTTTATTGCTTGAAAAATGCATGATTTGACAATTTCTTAATACAAATATTTGCGTCATTATTTGTTCTCACAATTTCAGCCTTTTAACGAGTAAATAACAAGAATTCCTTACCTATAGAAAATCGAGAATTTTCATTCTTGTTTCGCTTAAAAATTTCGACATTAAAGCGGCGTAATGAAGAAAAGCTGAAGCGTTTTAACGAAGAAAAGTTCTCACTTTTTCTTTGCTTCAAGTTTTGGCACTGAAACTGCGAAATACGTGTGTGTTACGAAAAGGAAATTTTTCCTCGCATTGTCACTTCTCTTATTCTGTTATTGATAAATAACATGAGCACGGATGTGACATACAATATAATAATCAAAGCTAAAAACCTTCTAATATAGAAACAGCAACCAAATATTTCAAGTAATTCAAAGTTCTATTTAAGGTTTGGATAGTACCTATAAAATCGTGAAATATTAAAATTGAAGTTCACAGTCGAAAATGGATTGGTTCTATAATGTCAATTTTGTTATTTAAAGACATAGTTGGTTTTTTATTATCAATGTGAAAGAAGTATCGAATCCATACTCATCTTGAAGAGTCTAAACTGTAACGATCGAGTAAAAATATAATACTAATTCGGATTTTACATTAACGTTATTTCTGTGAAGCATTGGAGTTACTTCTTTATTTGAACTGAAAATCTCACATTTAATAAAGCTAATTTTCTATTATAAGGAAATAAGAAAATTCTTGCTCGTTACATCGAATCACACTAAGACCGTTTGGATTGGTCAGGACTTTATATATTGCTCACTTCCTCCTGAGAAGCTTAGTTCCTTTTACAAATAATTATTTTCTAGAAAATAAATAGCAAAATGATCGTATTTTTCTAGCGAGAAAAATATGATGAAGTAGTAACCACTTCAGCTCTCGATCGTAGTCATGGAAGATTCTCTTTAACTTTCTTTGTTACCAAATGCGCCTGACTTCATGCCAGAGCTCTGTGTTTATTATTTCTCTTCAAATTTTAGTCCGCTCAACAACCATATACATGGACATTTTCTCATACACATCGCTATCCTCATGCTTGACTCTATCTTCCCATTTACCGATGCCCATGATAATAGAGGATACAATGCGGGAGAAAAAAAGATTAGACATCAACCATCCACATATACACACAGTGGGCAAAATCAAATACTTATATCAAGGATGAAACGGGTTCGGTTTTTTCATTAGATCATTTCGAACTCCGATAGGAGCGATATTCAAGTAGATAGATGGATATTTAGTTCTAACTCCAAACAAAAATGATTTCGGTTTCATCTTTTCTAAAACACAATACGGAAACTATTATTGTAGTTATGTGATAGAATTTCATCCTTCCCTAGCTAACAAACTTCTACCGATTGATATAGTCTAGCGATTCCAGCCAACTAGAGATTGTCTGTTGAAGTAGATTGAACGTATAAGGTATTTTGCTTTTCATTGATAGAGATTAAGGATTTTAAACTTAAAAAACTAGAAACAGGGATAGATCATACGAATGTCAGCTGTTCGTTAAAATTATTTTTTACTCTAATAATGTAGATAACTATGTTTTGTGTCACTCGTTACTTACACAGTTCATTAAGATAACATCTGTTTTTTTTTCTATGCTCAATTACGATAGTACCAGATAGTTGATCATTACAAGAACAGTTTCAGCACTCTCTCTTAGCATAATATATTGCTTATCTCAGCTTGCTTTAATAAACGATGAACTCCTAGAAATGCCATAAAGCATTATTATAAAAAAATAACGCAGCAGATTTCTCCATAACTTAAATCTCGTAGTTAGAGCTTTGCTAATTATCTTACAGCTCTTTACTTTACTCAACTTTCATCGTAGCCGATTCAAAATGTACGGTCTACTCTAAAAACCAGAATATACCCAAAACACTTAAACAAGTAGCGAATAAATCTATTAAGAAACCACTTAAATATTGAAAGACTTAAAATCTTTGCTGAAACAAATCCTACTAACTGATGTACTATAGAGAAATAAAGCTCTTAGCTTTTCATTGTTATCCACATTCAACGCAGATCAAATGTATGGATTGTAGAGCAAAAAAGGAACGCCAGAACTGCTATCCTCCAGAGAATAAGTATACTGTAAGATCGATGGCTGAACAACTATGTCTTAGTAAGGTCGATAGATAGACAACTAGATAAATAGACAAGGTAGTTTATTTGTGACACTAAAAACATATGTATTACCGAACTCTAAAGGTCTCGCACTTTTTCATCGAACAATTATAGATTCAGCAAAAGGAAACTAGTTTTGGGTGTGTGACAGGGAACTTGTTCAGGTTGAGTAAAATTCACAGAATTTTTTAGTATTCGCATGAAACCTTCTACCAATTCCGAAAACTCATTTGTATTTCCTTACACCATGAGTTACACCATGGGCTGCTACGAAGAGCTTCGTAACGCGTTGACACATCAATCTTCACTTTCTTTGTCAATGCAAGGGTTCTACTTTTCCATACAAAAGCATCACGAACACACTAGACCATCTGATGTGATTTTGTACTATTTCTACAGAATTACTATCAACTCTATTAGCTATTTAAAGGAAAGGTAAGTTTCGTCTTCATCTTTTGAGACGAGTAATTTCTCCTGTCTTTTGAGATGTTGGAGCATCTGATTTGAAAGGTATGTTTCATTTTCATGTTCTCAAAGTAATAATTTTTTTTTCGACTAAAGAAAAACTTTGTGGAAATTCGATTTGAATAATAAAGATATAAGTTGCCTTCATTGGTTTGCAAAGTTGTTTGAAGAACTTAAACCGTTGTATGACATCTTGTCGTGAAATGACAGACAGAAAGGCATCGATGTAAGAAGTGCACCAGCTGTAGAACGTCGAAAAAGAAGATTTTCGATAGAAAATGTAAAAATTTATTTACGCGTAATATATTCGAACATTTCCTCAAGGAATTCGATAAATGATACGAAGAATAAAAACTATAGCAATAACTATACCTACTTAACGTCAGAGAACGATGGCGAAAGGGTAGAGTTCTTGTCTTGGAATTCATCGCAGTCGAATTAGAAAATAGAGACAAGCAAGCAGCATTCAATCGTGATGACTGATTAGTTAGGGGTGCAACAAATCCAAGGCCTTGGGATTTGGAGCAAATAAATTTGGATTTGTTCTTGACTGAGATTTGGATTTGGATTTGGGTTTGGGCTTGGTCTTAAATTGTCCAAATCTGATGAGAATTTTTAATATCAAGTCTTAGAAGGGAGAGAAGAGTATTAATTCTTAGAGGCTGATATAAAATTGTTTAGATTTGGATTTGGGATTTGGTCTGTATCATTATGGGTAGGATTTGGTTAGGATTTGTGTTTGGGATTCGGATTTGGGATTGAGATTTGGTTTCAATGTAGCACGACTACAGAATTTGACTGACGTTAGGTCGGAAAAAAATCCCAAGTCCAAATCCAAATCTAAGACCCAAACCCAAATCCAAGTCCAAGTCCAAACCCCAAATTCCAAACGTATCACCAATCCAGAATCCCAAATCTAAGCTGAAAAAAGTAATATAAACAATCCTGTGATCCAAATATAGACGAAATCCACAGCTAGGAACTCAGTTCTAACTATACCCCAAATCCAGAAACCCAAACCAAATCCAAGTCCAAACCTCAGAGATTTGGTAACAAATCCCAAATCCATTAAAAATTTGTTGCACCCCTATGATTAGTATTCATGGATCAATAGCATTAAGCTGGATGATTTTTCTAGTAGTTATTATTCATGCAGAATTCATTTTTCACATTTTTTATTTTCATTTATTTGAATCCAATTTTAATTTTTTATTGAAAAACGGAGAAAAGATATAAGTACCAATAGTCTGAGCTTTGTGCCAAGAAATAGAAAGAGATGGTCTCCATATTAATTGTTGTGATGCAAGCGCTCTCCTAACAATATTGTATTGACAAGTAGGCTACTATTATTCTTTAATAATCTCACAAAGAAGAGATCAACACGAAACTTTGCACAAGTGACATCGACAACCCAAACCATGTGTAGTAACATGTTCTTATTTGCATATAATCAATTGAGTGTTTCTGATGTAAATGTCAAACATCATTTAATATTTCTAATTCGATAGATATTAAAGTAGCCTTCGAGAGAGTATTTCATTCTAGACATAACTGTTCAGAGAAAACAGCTTGATGCCAACATTCGAAGTTTCATTTTTCAAAAAACAAATTATCATACTCATCAGAACTAATTCGATCTCATACATATTATATGAGGCATGATTACCTCTCATCAGTAGAGCCCTGCAGGTTAGAGCAGCAGCAGGGCAGGACAGGGCAGGTTACAGGATGCTAGTAGTATAACCTGTGACCTGCAACTTATTTTATGTAATAGATGTAGTAAACTTCTTTCCAGAATTATTTGATAAGAAAAGGCTAAAACTGATAGTGAATAAACAATCAATTTAGATTGGTCACAAATGCATTCAGTAGAAATAATAGATACGTGCTTTAGTAGTATGTTTTTTGTGTTTATGAACATCTACAATTAATTCTATGGTACATATATTACTTTTCTGATTTTCAGCTTTATTATTTTTATTTTGTCCATAATTATAATTACTTTATCGTCAGCAGGGATAAAGACCTGTTGCACTTTCAATAACATGCTCTAGCATATATTCTTAAGACGATCATTGTGAATAATTCATATTCGAAATTCCTGCAAGTTCGGCTATACCATGAGCTTGTTTTTAGCTCGTCAGGTCGAATATTTGAGAAAAGAAGACAGTTTTTAAATCCCGATATTGTTGATGATATTTTAATGATAAGAAATTTTCGTAATGAATGATTTCGTG
This sequence comes from Rotaria macrura, assembly GCA_900239685.1. Lineage (NCBI taxonomy): Eukaryota > Metazoa > Rotifera > Eurotatoria > Philodinida > Philodinidae > Rotaria > Rotaria macrura. Next base: position 279,100 of record OENT01000042.1, read on the forward strand.
CGCTTTTTTTGTAATTGAAACAAATTGAATGAAGTTGCATAATATAATCATGTGAAAGTTCGAATTTTTCTCAATTATAAAAAACTACAGGGCAGGGCAGGACAGGGTATGCGAAAAAAATTACAGGGCAGGTCCAGGTTGCCAAAATCTTGTAACCTGCAGCCCTCAACTCATGAGCTGCTCGATCTGCATATCAGCTACCAGAGACCGAAAACGAATCGAATCGAATCGAATCCGAAGTGTCTATTCGGTTCCACTTCCGAATCGCAGCAATGAGTGTCATTTTCAAATATTTTTTGCATTATGTGTCGTGTCGTTGCAACACCTTGCAGCAATACTACCATCGGATGGCAGTTCATCGCTGCTAGATGAATTCTCATGCAAAGAAGTTCGAAGTTTGACCTCTCAGTAGTCAACAACAATCTCTTTATTAACTCAATCGAAAGTAACAGTGATTGATAATTCTATTTCCACTATAGTTCGTCTTTATTTCATCGCAACCTTTTCTGTATAGATTTAATATTGTTCAGCTGCCTACACGTGCGCTTGCAGTTTCCTACTAATAGAATCAATGGGTGAAAGCTGAGATTTTATTGCTTTTGAAATGCCATATGTATACTAAAAAGATCAGACCGATTCTGTGGAACCCAAATTCAAGAGAACAGCTCTCACAGTGATTAGTATTCTCGAAAACTTTGAAGAAAATCATTGGGATCCTATGAAATCCAAAGTAAACTGCAAAAACCTAGAAGATATTAGTTCTTGTTGCAAATCACGTCAAAAAGTGACCCATAGATAAAAAAATCCCTGGTATCGGTACTAAAAATTTTGCAATAACCAGAAGATCTCAGCGTTCTCAGAAAATTCAAGGAAATGCAAATGCATGTGGATTAGAAATTCAGTTTGAAAAATAGGCAAGATAGTTCTTTCCCTGGGTTAGAATCTTTAGATGCACCCATGCTCAATCTCTTTTTTTGTTATGAAATTACTTTTTCTTGTCGAATCTGTTTTTGTATTATGATTATTCTTTGCGGAATACGCTTGGAATCAAAAGAAAAGAACACGGCCCATCGAGACAGATGAAGCTGGTTTATCATGGCTGCGCACACGCTCTATGAGCAATGATGCAATCTTCTGTTGTGTATAAGTCGAATGGGGTCGAATCGAATCGAATCGAGCATGGATTCAGTCGAATCGAACCGGGTCGAATGGAGATTTTGGAAAAGTAGGTCGAATCGAGTCGAATACAAAAATCAACCGAATCGAATCGGATCGAATTGAGATTTTTCTATTCGTTTCGATCTCTGTTACATACTGTGAAAAACATTTCTATGTCAATGTAAAAGATTCTTATTGCTTTTCTGAAAAATTGATTAAAATTCTAGTTCTATAGTATGTCTAAGTTTATAGTCTTTCACGAGTGTTGTTTTTTCTGTACGATGGACGCCTTATTGATAAATTAAATTTGCCTATGATATTCATCAAGAAACATATGGGCATGGTCACATTTCTTTATTTGTTGAGTTCTCAACAAAGTCGAACATTTGATCATCTGAATGCTATAGTCTTTTAAGAATTCGATACTGATTCTAAATATAGAGCAACAGAATCAGTGATAAATGGTTTTATTACAAGCATTCGTGAGATAAACGCGCCAAATAAACAATGAATGAGTTATGTCATGAAATTTCCTGAAAAAAGTGAGTTTTTGGCCAACGGTCTCTGATCTTCAACACCTTTTGTTGATCAAAACGTTGCCAAACAATATTTTCTACTACACATTCAGAGTATTTCATGATACTTGGAGATGAAAGTATCTGTATTTAAAAACGATTTTGTACTAGATTCGATTGCAACAATTCATCGGTGTTTACGTCATATTGACATATTTCCCTTTTAAAAACGATGTTTTTGAATGTCGTTCATTGTTTACTGTTATTCGATAACCGGCAGCTGGTTGTCTACGACGATAACAATAAGCAGCAAAATATCCTGTGTTCATGATTATCTTATAGAAAAATGATTTTCATGTTTTCAGCAGTACATTTCTCATGCCATTGATTGAATATATAACAGAACGCGCGACGTAGAAATAGAAGGAAAAGAATTTCTGATAATAATTGGCATTGCCAACTAAGAAGTACTTTTCTCTTCGTATATTTCTTTTTATTTATAATATTTATGAAATGAACAGAATAAAAAGAAAAAAAGAGGAAAATCGATTTATTTTCTTCGCTTTCGCTTCCTACATTTCTTCAATGTCACTTCGTAAGAAATCAATTAGACGACTGATTTCAATAATACGTTTACGATTTCTCTTGTTTTCTTCTTCTTCATGTATATTATCCATCATGTTAGTTAACCAATTTGATATTCGCGAAAACATTTCATCTTCACGTTGATCTATTTTTGTTCGATGAACTTCATCGGATGTTTGACATGCATTCATAATTGTATCTTTATCAGCAAAAAGCTATAAAAAAAAGACAAAACAAAACAAACAAACCAAAATATTTTTCTTCATATTTATTTCTTGTCAACAAACTTCTCTTGTATCATCGGGAAATTCATCTTCTAATTCACCTTTCATGATACGTTCCACGGTAGCTACACATAGATTAACAATCGATTCATTAAAATATGCTTGTAATTCACGTATTTGACTAAAATTTGCGCGCATCGATTCCGTAAAATTCGATACCATTTCACCTAAATTTCGTTCAAATGTTTGAATTGTTTCCTGCATGATTGCATACATATGAATACATAGTTTTAGAAAACAATCACAATCTATGAAAGAATAACATAAGATATGTATCCACATTACTTCTAATTGATCGACTAGTGTAACCTCTAGAGCCATTAGTTTATTACGAAGAGTTGTTAAAGCTTCATCATACTCAGTTGCAACTGCTGGTGATACACCCTGCTGTTCAAGATCTTCT